>CAMPDV010006690.1:0-19768 GCA_946699065.1 Loxodes magnus
TATTACTTCTTTTTATCTCTAAATTTTAGTAATTCTAAAAGCTGAAAATCAATCTTCTTTTCTTACTTTACTTCCTCACTTTTCTAAATACTTATTACTTCTTTTTATCTCTAAGTTTTAGTAATTCTAAAAGCTGAAAATCCATCTTCTTTTCTTACTTTACTTCCTCACTTTTCTAAATACTTATTACTTCTTTTTATCTCTAAATTTTAGTAATTCTAAAAGCTGAAATTCCATCTTCTTTTCTTACTTTACTTCCTCACTTTTCTAAATACTTATTACTTCTTTTTATCTCTAAATTTTAGTAATTCTAAAAGCTTTAGTTCCATCTTCTTTTCTTACTTTACTTCCTCACTTTTCTAAATACTTATTACTTCTTTTTATCTCTAAGTTTTAGTAATTCTAAAAGCTGAAATTCCATCTTCTTTTCTTACTTTACTTCCTCACTTTTCTAAATACTTATTACTTCTTTTTATCTCTAAGTTTTAGTAATTCTAAAAGCTGAAATTCCATCTTCTTTTCTTACTTTACTTCCTCACTTTTCTAAATACTTATTACTTCTTTTTATCTCTAAATTTTAGTAATTCTAAAAGCTGAAAATCAATCTTCTTTTCTTACTTTACTTCCTCACTTTTCTAAATACTTATTACTTCTTTTTATCTCTAAGTTTTAGTAATTCTAAAAGCTGAAAATCCATCTTCTTTTCTTACTTTACTTCCTCACTTTTCTAAATACTTATTACTTCTTTTTATCTCTAAGTTTTAGTAATTCTAAAAGCTGAAATTCCATCTTCTTTTCTTACTTTACTTCCTCACTTTTCTAAATACTTATTAATTCTAATTATCTCTAAGTTTTAGTAATTCTAAAAGCTTTAATTCCATCTTCTTTTCTTACTTTACTTCCTCACTTTTCTAAATACTTATTACTTCTTTTTATCTCTAAGTTTTAGTAATTCTAAAAGCTGAAATTCCATCTTCTTTTCTTACTTTACTTCCTCACTTTTCTAAATACTTATTACTTCTTTTTATCTCTAAGTTTTAGTAATTCTAAAAGCTGAAATTCCATCTTCTTTTCTTACTTAACTTCCTCACTTTTCTAAATACTTATTACTTCTTTTTATCTCTAAGTTTTAGTAATTCTAAAAGCTGAAAATCCATCTTCTTTTTTACTTTACTTCCTCACTTTTCTAAATACTTATTACTTCTTTTTATCTCTAAGTTTTAGTGACGCTAAAAGCTTTAATTCCATTCTCTTTTCTTACTTTACTTCCTCACTTTTCTAAATACTTATTACTTCTTTTTATCTCTAAGTTTTAGTAATTCTAAAAGCTGAAATTCAATCTTCTTTTTTACTTAACTTCCTCACTTTTCTAAATACTTATTACTTCTTTTTATCTCTAAGTTTTAGTAATTCTAAAAGCTGAAATTCCATCTTCTTTTCTTACTTTACTTCCTCACTTTTCTAAATACTTATTACTTCTTTTTATCTCTAAGTTTTAGTAATTCTAAAAGATTTAGTTCCATCTTCTTTTCTTACTTTACTTCCTCACTTTTCTAAATACTTATTACTTCTTTTTATCTCTAAGTTTTAGTAATTCTAAAAGCTGAAATTCAATCTTCTTTTCTTACTTTACTTCCTCACTTTTCTAAATACTTATTACTTCTTTTTATCTCTAAGTTTTAGTAATTCTAAAAGCTTTAATTCCATTCTCTTTTCTTACTTTACTTCCTCACTTTTCTAAATACTTATTACTTCTTTTTATCTCTAAGTTTTAGTAATTCTAAAAGCTGAAATTCCATCTTCTTTTCTTACTTTACTTCCTCACTTTTCTAAATACTTATTACTTCTTTTTATCTCTAAGTTTTAGTAATTCTAAAAGCTGAAATTCCATCTTCTTTTCTTACTTTACTTCCTCACTTTTCTAAATACTTATTACTTCTTTTTATCTCTAAGTTTTAGTAATTCTAAAAGCTGAAAATCAATCTTCTTTTCTTACTTTACTTCCTCACTTTTCTAAATACTTATTACTTCTTTTTATCTCTAAGTTTTAGTAATTCTAAAAGCTGAAAATCCATCTTCTTTTCTTACTTTACTTCCTCACTTTTCTAAATACTTATTACTTCTTTTTATCTCTAAGTTTTAGTAATTCTAAAAGCTGAAATTCCATCTTCTTTTCTTACTTTACTTCCTCACTTTTCTAAATACTTATTACTTCTTTTTATCTCTAAGTTTTAGTAATTCTAAAAGCTGAAATTCAATCTTCTTTTCTTACTTTACTTCCTCACTTTTCTAAATACTTATTACTTCTTTTTATCTCTAAATTTTAGTAATTCTAAAAGCTTTAGTTCCATCTTCTTTTCTTACTTTACTTCCTCACTTTTCTAAATACTTATTACTTCTTTTTATCTCTAAATTTTAGTAATTCTAAAAGCTGAAATTCCATCTTCTTTTCTTACTTTACTTCCTCACTTTTCTAAATACTTATTACTTCTTTTTATCTCTAAGTTTTAGTAATTCTAAAAGCTGAAATTCAATCTTCTTTTCTTACTTTACTTCCTCACTTTTCTAAATACTTATTACTTCTTTTTATCTCTAAGTTTTAGTAATTCTAAAAGCTGAAATTCCATCTTCTTTTCTTACTTTACTTCCTCACTTTTCTAAATACTTATTACTTCTTTTTATCTCTAAGTTTTAGTAATTCTAAAAGCTGAAAATCCATCTTCTTTTCTTACTTTACTTCCTCACTTTTCTAAATACTTATTACTTCTTTTTATCTCTAAGTTTTAGTAATTCTAAAAGCTTTAGTTCCATTCTCTTTTCTTACTTTACTTCCTCACTTTTCTAAATACTTATTAATTCTAATTATCTCTAAGTTTTAGTAATTCTAAAAGCTTTAATTCCATCTTCTTTTCTTACTTTACTTCCTCACTTTTCTAAATACTTATTACTTCTTTTTATCTCTAAGTTTTAGTAATTCTAAAAGCTGAAAATCAATCTTCTTTTCTTACTTTACTTCCTCACTTTTCTAAATACTTATTACTTCTTTTTATCTCTAAGTTTTAGTAATTCTAAAAGCTGAAATTCCATCTTCTTTTCTTACTTTACTTCCTCACTTTTCTAAATACTTATTACTTCTTTTTATCTCTAAGTTTTAGTA
This sequence comes from Loxodes magnus, assembly GCA_946699065.1. Lineage (NCBI taxonomy): Eukaryota > Ciliophora > Karyorelictea > Loxodida > Loxodidae > Loxodes > Loxodes magnus. The sequence goes on from CAMPDV010006690.1 coordinate 3,158, forward strand.
ATTCTAAAAGCTGAAAATCCATCTTCTTTTTTACTTTACTTCCTCACTTTTCTAAATACTTATTACTTCTTTTTATCTCTAAATTTTAGTAATTCTAAAAGCTGAAATTCAATCTTCTTTTTTACTTAACTTCCTCACTTTTCTAAATACTTATTACTTCTTTTTATCTCTAAGTTTTAGTAATTCTAAAAGCTTTAATTCCATTCTCTTTTCTTACTTTACTTCCTCACTTTTCTAAATACTTATTACTTCTTTTTATCTCTAAGTTTTAGTAATTCTAAAAGCTGAAAATCAATCTTCTTTTCTTACTTTACTTCCTCACATTTCTAAATACTTATTAATTATAATTATATCTAAGTTTTAGTAATTCTAAAAGCTGAAATTCCATCTTCTTTTCTTACTTTACTTCCTCACTTTTCTAAATACTTATTACTTCTTTTTATCTCTAAGTTTTAGTAATTCTAAAAGCTGAAATTCCATCTTCTTTTCTTACTTTACTTCCTCACTTTTCTAAATACTTATTACTTCTTTTTATCTCTAAATTTTAGTAATTCTAAAAGCTGAAAATCAATCTTCTTTTCTTACTTTACTTCCTCACTTTTCTAAATACTTATTACTTCTTTTTATCTCTAAGTTTTAGTAATTCTAAAAGCTGAAATTCCATCTTCTTTTCTTACTTTACTTCCTCACTTTTCTAAATACTTATTACTTCTTTTTATCTCTAAATTTTAGTAATTCTAAAAGCTGAAATTCAATCTTCTTTTCTTACTTTACTTCCTCACTTTTCTAAATACTTATTACTTCTTTTTATCTCTAAGTTTTAGTAATTCTAAAAGCTTTAGTTCCATCTTCTTTTCTTACTTTACTTCCTCACTTTTCTAAATACTTATTACTTCTTTTTATCTCTAAATTTTAGTAATTCTAAAAGCTTTAATTCCATTCTCTTTTCTTACTTAACTTCCTCACTTTTCTAAATACTTATTACTTCTTTTTATCTCTAAATTTTAGTAATTCTAAAAGCTGAAATTCCATCTTCTTTTCTTACTTTACTTCCTCACTTTTCTAAATACTTATTACTTCTTTTTATCTCTAAGTTTTAGTAATTCTAAAAGCTGAAATTCCATCTTCTTTTCTTACTTTACTTCCTCACTTTTCTAAATACTTATTACTTCTTTTTATCTCTAAATTTTAGTAATTCTAAAAGCTTTAATTCAATCTTCTTTTCTTACTTTACTTCCTCACTTTTCTAAATACTTATTACTTCTTTTTATCTCTAAATTTTAGTAATTCTAAAAGCTGAAATTCCATCTTCTTTTCTTACTTTACTTCCTCACTTTTCTAAATACTTATTACTTCTTTTTATCTCTAAGTTTTAGTAATTCTAAAAGCTGAAAATCCATCTTCTTTTCTTACTTTACTTCCTCACTTTTCTAAATACTTATTACTTCTTTTTATCTCTAAGTTTTAGTAATTCTAAAAGCTGAAATTCCATCTTCTTTTCTTACTTTACTTCCTCACTTTTCTAAATACTTATTACTTCTTTTTATCTCTAAATTTTAGTAATTCTAAAAGCTGAAATTCCATCTTCTTTTCTTACTTTACTTCCTCACTTTTCTAAATACTTATTACTTCTTTTTATCTCTAAATTTTAGTAATTCTAAAAGCTGAAATTCCATCTTCTTTTTTACTTAACTTCCTCACTTTTCTAAATACTTATTACTTCTTTTTATCTCTAAGTTTTAGTAATTCTAAAAGCTGAAAATCCATCTTCTTTTCTTACTTTACTTCCTCACTTTTCTAAATACTTATTACTTCTTTTTATCTCTAAGTTTTAGTAATTCTAAAAGCTGAAATTCCATCTTCTTTTCTTACTTTACTTCCTCACTTTTCTAAATACTTATTACTTCTTTTTATCTCTAAGTTTTAGTAATTCTAAAAGCTGAAAATCAATCTTCTTTTCTTACTTTACTTCCTCACTTTTCTAAATACTTATTACTTCTTTTTATCTCTAAGTTTTAGTAATTCTAAAAGCTGAAATTCCATCTTCTTTTCTTACTTTACTTCAATACATTTCTAAATACTTATTACTTCTTTTTATCTCTAAGTTTTAGTAATTCTAAAAGCTGAAAATCAATCTTCTTTTCTTACTTTACTTCCTCACTTTTCTAAATACTTATTACTTCTTTTTATCTCTAAGTTTTAGTAATTCTAAAAGCTGAAAATCCATCTTCTTTTCTTACTTTACTTCCTCACTTTTCTAAATACTTATTACTTCTTTTTATCTCTAAGTTTTAGTAATTCTAAAAGCTGAAATTCCATCTTCTTTTCTTACTTTACTTCCTCACTTTTCTAAATACTTATTACTTCTTTTTATCTCTAAGTTTTAGTAATTCTAAAAGCTGAAAATCCATCTTCTTTTTTACTTTACTTCTCACTTTTCTAAATACTTATTACTTCTTTTTATCTCTAAATTTTAGTAATTCTAAAAGCTGAAATTCAATCTTCTTTTTTACTTAACTTCCTCACTTTTCTAAATACTTATTACTTCTTTTTATCTCTAAGTTTTAGTAATTCTAAAAGCTTTAATTCCATTCTCTTTTCTTACTTTACTTCCTCACTTTTCTAAATACTTATTACTTCTTTTTATCTCTAAGTTTTAGTAATTCTAAAAGCTGAAAATCAATCTTCTTTTCTTACTTTACTTCCTCACATTTCTAAATACTTATTAATTATAATTATATCTAAGTTTTAGTAATTCTAAAAGCTGAAATTCCATCTTCTTTTCTTACTTTACTTCCTCACTTTTCTAAATACTTATTACTTCTTTTTATCTCTAAGTTTTAGTAATTCTAAAAGCTGAAATTCCATCTTCTTTTTTACTTAACTTCCTCACTTTTCTAAATACTTATTACTTCTTTTTATCTCTAAATTTTAGTAATTCTAAAAGCTGAAAATCAATCTTCTTTTCTTACTTTACTTCCTCACTTTTCTAAATACTTATTACTTCTTTTTATCTCTAAGTTTTAGTAATTCTAAAAGCTGAAATTCCATTCTCTTTTCTTACTTTACTTCCTCACATTTCTAAATACTTATTACTTCTTTTTATCTCTAAGTTTTAGTAATTCTAAAAGCTGAAATTCCATCTTCTTTTCTTACTTTACTTCCTCACTTTTCTAAATACTTATTACTTCTTTTTATCTCTAAGTTTTAGTAATTCTAAAAGCTGAAAATCCATCTTCTTTTTTACTTAACTTCCTCACTTTTCTAAATACTTATTACTTCTTTTTATCTCTAAGTTTTAGTAATTCTAAAAGCTGAAAATCAATCTTCTTTTCTTACTTTACTTCCTCACTTTTCTAAATACTTATTACTTCTTTTTATCTCTAAGTTTTAGTAATTCTAAAAGCTTTAATTCCATTCTCTTTTCTTACTTAACTTCCTCACTTTTCTAAATACTTATTACTTCTTTTTATCTCTAAATTTTAGTAATTCTAAAAGCTGAAATTCCATCTTCTTTTCTTACTTTACTTCCTCACTTTTCTAAATACTTATTACTTCTTTTTATCTCTAAGTTTTAGTAATTCTAAAAGCTGAAATTCCATCTTCTTTTCTTACTTAACTTCCTCACTTTTCTAAATACTTATTACTTCTTTTTATCTCTAAATTTTAGTAATTCTAAAAGCTGAAAATCCATCTTCTTTTCTTACTTTACTTCCTCACTTTTCTAAATACTTATTACTTCTTTTTATCTCTAAATTTTAGTAATTCTAAAAGCTGAAAATCAATCTTCTTTTCTTACTTTACTTCCTCACTTTTCTAAATACTTATTACTTCTTTTTATCTCTAAGTTTTAGTAATTCTAAAAGCTTTAATTCCATTCTCTTTTCTTACTTTACTTCCTCACTTTTCTAAATACTTATTACTTCTTTTTATCTCTAAGTTTTAGTAATTCTAAAAGCTTTAATTCCATTCTCTTTTCTTACTTTACTTCCTCACTTTTCTAAATACTTATTACTTCTTTTTATCTCTAAGTTTTAGTAATTCTAAAAGCTTTAGTTCCATTCTCTTTTCTTACTTTACTTCCTCACTTTTCTAAATACTTATTACTTCTTTTTATCTCTAAATTTTAGTAATTCTAAAAGCTGAAATTCCATCTTCTTTTCTTACTTTACTTCCTCACTTTTCTAAATACTTATTACTTCTTTTTATCTCTAAGTTTTAGTAATTCTAAAAGCTGAAATTCCATCTTCTTTTCTTACTTTACTTCCTCACTTTTCTAAATACTTATTACTTCTTTTTATCTCTAAATTTTAGTAATTCTAAAAGCTGAAATTCCATCTTCTTTTCTTACTTTACTTCCTCACTTTTCTAAATACTTATTACTTCTTTTTATCTCTAAATTTTAGTAATTCTAAAAGCTTTAATTCCATTCTCTTTTCTTACTTTACTTCCTCACTTTTCTAAATACTTATTACTTCTTTTTATCTCTAAGGTTTAGTGACGCTAAAAGCTGAAAATCCATCTTCTTTTCTTACTTTACTTCCTCACTTTTCTAAATACTTATTACTTCTTTTTATCTCTAAGTTTTAGTAATTCTAAAAGCTGAAATTCCATCTTCTTTTCTTACTTTACTTCCTCACTTTTCTAAATACTTATTACTTCTTTTTATCTCTAAGTTTTAGTAATTCTAAAAGCTGAAAATCAATCTTCTTTTCTTACTTTACTTCCTCACTTTTCTAAATACTTATTACTTCTTTTTATCTCTAAGTTTTAGTAATTCTAAAAGCTGAAATTCCATCTTCTTTTCTTACTTTACTTCCTCACTTTTCTAAATACTTATTACTTCTTTTTATCTCTAAGTTTTAGTAATTCTAAAAGCTGAAAATCCATCTTCTTTTCTTACTTTACTTCCTCACTTTTCTAAATACTTATTACTTCTTTTTATCTCTAAGTTTTAGTAATTCTAAAAGCTGAAATTCCATCTTCTTTTCTTACTTAACTTCCTCACTTTTCTAAATACTTATTACTTCTTTTTATCTCTAAATTTTAGTAATTCTAAAAGCTGAAATTCAATCTTCTTTTCTTACTTAACTTCCTCACTTTTCTAAATACTTATTACTTCTTTTTATCTCTAAATTTTAGTAATTCTAAAAGCTGAAAATCAATCTTCTTTTCTTACTTTACTTCCTCACTTTTCTAAATACTTATTACTTCTTTTTATCTCTAAGTTTTAGTAATTCTAAAAGCTGAAAATCAATCTTCTTTTCTTACTTTACTTCCTCACTTTTCTAAATACTTATTACTTCTTTTTATCTCTAAGTTTTAGTAATTCTAAAAGCTTTAAATCCATCTTCTTTTCTTACTTTACTTCCTCACTTTTCTAAATACTTATTACTTCTTTTTATCTCTAAGTTTTAGTAATTCTAAAAGCTGAAATTCCATCTTCTTTTCTTACTTTACTTCCTCACTTTTCTAAATACTTATTACTTCTTTTTATCTCTAAGTTTTAGTAATTCTAAAAGCTGAAATTCAATCTTCTTTTCTTACTTTACTTCCTCACTTTTCTAAATACTTATTACTTCTTTTTATCTCTAAGTTTTAGTAATTCTAAAAGCTGAAAATCCATCTTCTTTTCTTACTTTACTTCCTCACTTTTCTAAATACTTATTACTTCTTTTTATCTCTAAGTTTTAGTAATTCTAAAAGCTGAAAATCCATCTTCTTTTTTACTTTACTTCCTCACTTTTCTAAATACTTATTACTTCTTTTTATCTCTAAATTTTAGTAATTCTAAAAGCTGAAATTCAATCTTCTTTTCTTACTTTACTTCCTCACTTTTCTAAATACTTATTAATTCTAATTATCTCTAAGTTTTAGTAATTCTAAAAGCTGAAATTCCATCTTCTTTTTTACTTAACTTCCTCACTTTTCTAAATACTTATTACTTCTTTTTATCTCTAAATTTTAGTAATTCTAAAAGCTGAAATTCAATCTTCTTTTCTTACTTTACTTCCTCACTTTTCTAAATACTTATTACTTCTTTTTATCTCTAAGTTTTAGTAATTCTAAAAGCTGAAAATCAATCTTCTTTTCTTACTTTACTTCCTCACTTTTCTAAATACTTATTACTTCTTTTTATCTCTAAGTTTTAGTAATTCTAAAAGCTTTAATTCCATTCTCTTTTCTTACTTTACTTCCTCACTTTTCTAAATACTTATTACTTCTTTTTATCTCTAAGTTTTAGTAATTCTAAAAGCTTTAATTCCATTCTCTTTTCTTACTTTACTTCCTCACTTTTCTAAATACTTATTACTTCTTTTTATCTCTAAGTTTTAGTAATTCTAAAAGCTGAAATTCCATCTTCTTTTTTACTTAACTTCCTCACTTTTCTAAATACTTATTACTTCTTTTTATCTCTAAGTTTTAGTAATTCTAAAAGCTGAAAATCAATCTTCTTTTTTACTTAACTTCCTCACTTTTCTAAATACTTATTACTTCTTTTTATCTCTAAGTTTTAATAATTCTAAAAGCTGAAAATCAATCTTCTTTTCTTACTTTACTTCCTCACTTTTCTAAATACTTATTACTTCTTTTTATCTCTAAGTTTTAGTAATTCTAAAAGCTGAAATTCCATCTTCTTTTTTACTTAACTTCCTCACTTTTCTAAATACTTATTACTTCTTTTTATCTCTAAGTTTTAGTAATTCTAAAAGCTGAAAATCAATCTTCTTTTCTTACTTTACTTCCTCACTTTTCTAAATACTTATTACTTCTTTTTATCTCTAAGTTTTAGTAATTCTAAAAGCTGAAAATCCATCTTCTTTTTTACTTAACTTCCTCACTTTTCTAAATACTTATTACTTCTTTTTATCTCTAAGTTTTAGTAATTCTAAAAGCTGAAAATCAATCTTCTTTTCTTACTTTACTTCCTCACTTTTCTAAATACTTATTACTTCTTTTTATCTCTAAGTTTTAGTAATTCTAAAAGCTGAAATTCCATCTTCTTTTCTTACTTAACTTCCTCACTTTTCTAAATACTTATTACTTCTTTTTATCTCTAAATTTTAGTAATTCTAAAAGCTGAAATTCAATCTTCTTTTCTTACTTAACTTCCTCACTTTTCTAAATACTTATTACTTCTTTTTATCTCTAAATTTTAGTAATTCTAAAAGCTGAAAATCCATCTTCTTTTTTACTTAACTTCCTCACTTTTCTAAATACTTATTACTTCTTTTTATCTCTAAGTTTTAGTAATTCTAAAAGCTGAAAATCAATCTTCTTTTCTTACTTTACTTCCTCACTTTTCTAAATACTTATTACTTCTTTTTATCTCTAAGTTTTAGTAATTCTAAAAGCTGAAAATCCATCTTCTTTTTTACTTTACTTCCTCACTTTTCTAAATACTTATTACTTCTTTTTATCTCTAAGTTTTAGTAATTCTAAAAGCTGAAAATCCATCTTCTTTTTTACTTAACTTCCTCACTTTTCTAAATACTTATTACTTCTTTTTATCTCTAAGTTTTAGTAATTCTAAAAGCTGAAAATCAATCTTCTTTTCTTACTTTACTTCCTCACTTTTCTAAATACTTATTACTTCTTTTTATCTCTAAGTTTTAGTAATTCTAAAAGCTGAAAATCCATCTTCTTTTTTACTTAACTTCCTCACTTTTCTAAATACTTATTACTTCTTTTTATCTCTAAATTTTAGTAATTCTAAAAGCTGAAAATCAATCTTCTTTTCTTACTTTACTTCCTCACTTTTCTAAATACTTATTACTTCTTTTTATCTCTAAGTTTTAGTAATTCTAAAAGCTGAAAATCAATCTTCTTTTCTTACTTTACTTCCTCACTTTTCTAAATACTTATTACTTCTTTTTATCTCTAAGTTTTAGTAATTCTAAAAGCTGAAATTCCATCTTCTTTTCTTACTTTACTTCCTCACTTTTCTAAATACTTATTACTTCTTTTTATCTCTAAGTTTTAGTAATTCTAAAAGCTGAAAATCAATCTTCTTTTCTTACTTTACTTCCTCACTTTTCTAAATACTTATTACTTCTTTTTATCTCTAAGTTTTAGTAATTCTAAAAGCTTTAATTCCATTCTCTTTTCTTACTTTACTTCCTCACTTTTCTAAATACTTATTACTTCTTTTTATCTCTAAGTTTTAGTAATTCTAAAAGCTGAAATTCCATCTTCTTTTCTTACTTTACTTCCTCACTTTTCTAAATACTTATTACTTCTTTTTATCTCTAAGTTTTAGTAATTCTAAAAGCTGAAATTCCATCTTCTTTTCTTACTTTACTTCCTCACTTTTCTAAATACTTATTACTTCTTTTTATCTCTAAGTTTTAGTAATTCTAAAAGCTTTAATTCCATTCTCTTTTCTTACTTTACTTCCTCACTTTTCTAAATACTTATTACTTCTTTTTATCTCTAAGTTTTAGTAATTCTAAAAGCTTTAATTCCATTCTCTTTTCTTACTTTACTTCCTCACTTTTCTAAATACTTATTACTTCTTTTTATCTCTAAGTTTTAGTAATTCTAAAAGCTGAAATTCCATCTTCTTTTTTACTTAACTTCCTCACTTTTCTAAATACTTATTACTTCTTTTTATCTCTAAGTTTTAGTAATTCTAAAAGCTGAAAATCCATCTTCTTTTTTACTTAACTTCCTCACTTTTCTAAATACTTATTACTTCTTTTTATCTCTAAGTTTTAGTAATTCTAAAAGCTGAAAATCAATCTTCTTTTCTTACTTTACTTCCTCACTTTTCTAAATACTTATTACTTCTTTTTATCTCTAAGTTTTAGTAATTCTAAAAGCTTTAATTCCATTCTCTTTTCTTACTTAACTTCCTCACTTTTCTAAATACTTATTACTTCTTTTTATCTCTAAATTTTAGTAATTCTAAAAGCTGAAATTCCATCTTCTTTTCTTACTTTACTTCCTCACTTTTCTAAATACTTATTACTTCTTTTTATCTCTAAGTTTTAGTAATTCTAAAAGCTTTAATTCCATTCTCTTTTCTTACTTTACTTCCTCACATTTCTAAATACTTATTACTTCTTTTTATCTCTAAGTTTTAGTAATTCTAAAAGCTGAAAATCCATCTTCTTTTCTTACTTTACTTCCTCACTTTTCTAAATACTTATTACTTCTTTTTATCTCTAAGTTTTAGTAATTCTAAAAGCTGAAAATCCATCTTCTTTTTTACTTAACTTCCTCACTTTTCTAAATACTTATTACTTCTTTTTATCTCTAAGTTTTAGTAATTCTAAAAGCTGAAAATCAATCTTCTTTTCTTACTTTACTTCCTCACTTTTCTAAATACTTATTACTTCTTTTTATCTCTAAGTTTTAGTAATTCTAAAAGCTTTAGTTCCATTCTCTTTTCTTACTTTACTTCCTCACTTTTCTAAATACTTATTACTTCTTTTTATCTCTAAGTTTTAGTAATTCTAAAAGCTGAAAATCCATCTTCTTTTTTACTTAACTTCCTCACTTTTCTAAATACTTATTACTTCTTTTTATCTCTAAATTTTAGTAATTCTAAAAGCTGAAATTCAATCTTCTTTTCTTACTTTACTTCCTCACTTTTCTAAATACTTATTACTTCTTTTTATCTCTAAGTTTTAGTAATTCTAAAAGCTGAAAATCAATCTTCTTTTCTTACTTTACTTCCTCACTTTTCTAAATACTTATTACTTCTTTTTATCTCTAAGTTTTAGTAATTCTAAAAGCTGAAATTCCATCTTCTTTTCTTACTTTACTTCCTCACTTTTCTAAATACTTATTACTTCTTTTTATCTCTAAGTTTTAGTAATTCTAAAAGCTGAAAATCAATCTTCTTTTCTTACTTTACTTCCTCACTTTTCTAAATACTTATTACTTCTTTTTATCTCTAAGTTTTAGTAATTCTAAAAGCTGAAATTCCATCTTCTTTTCTTACTTTACTTCCTCACTTTTCTAAATACTTATTACTTCTTTTTATCTCTAAGTTTTAGTAATTCTAAAAGCTGAAAATCAATCTTCTTTTCTTACTTTACTTCCTCACTTTTCTAAATACTTATTACTTCTTTTTATCTCTAAGTTTTAGTAATTCTAAAAGCTTTAATTCCATTCTCTTTTCTTACTTAACTTCCTCACTTTTCTAAATACTTATTACTTCTTTTTATCTCTAAATTTTAGTAATTCTAAAAGCTGAAATTCCATCTTCTTTTCTTACTTTACTTCCTCACTTTTCTAAATACTTATTACTTCTTTTTATCTCTAAGTTTTAGTAATTCTAAAAGCTGAAATTCCATCTTCTTTTCTTACTTTACTTCCTCACTTTTCTAAATACTTATTACTTCTTTTTATCTCTAAATTTTAGTAATTCTAAAAGCTTTAATTCCATTCTCTTTTCTTACTTAACTTCCTCACTTTTCTAAATACTTATTACTTCTTTTTATCTCTAAATTTTAGTAATTCTAAAAGCTGAAAATCAATCTTCTTTTCTTACTTTACTTCCTCACTTTTCTAAATACTTATTACTTCTTTTTATCTCTAAGTTTTAGTAATTCTAAAAGCTTTAATTCCATTCTCTTTTCTTACTTTACTTCCTCACTTTTCTAAATACTTATTACTTCTTTTTATCTCTAAGTTTTAGTAATTCTAAAAGCTTTAATTCCATTCTCTTTTCTTACTTTACTTCCTCACTTTTCTAAATACTTATTACTTCTTTTTATCTCTAAGTTTTAGTAATTCTAAAAGCTTTAGTTCCATTCTCTTTTCTTACTTTACTTCCTCACTTTTCTAAATACTTATTACTTCTTTTTATCTCTAAATTTTAGTAATTCTAAAAGCTGAAATACCATCTTCTTTTCTTACTTAACTTCCTCACTTTTCTAAATACTTATTACTTCTTTTTATCTCTAAGTTTTAGTAATTCTAAAAGCTGAAATTCCATCTTCTTTTCTTACTTTACTTCCTCACTTTTCTAAATACTTATTACTTCTTTTTATCTCTAAATTTTAGTAATTCTAAAAGCTGAAATTCCATCTTCTTTTCTTACTTTACTTCCTCACTTTTCTAAATACTTATTACTTCTTTTTATCTCTAAATTTTAGTAATTCTAAAAGCTTTAATTCCATTCTCTTTTCTTACTTTACTTCCTCACTTTTCTAAATACTTATTACTTCTTTTTATCTCTAAGGTTTAGTGACGCTAAAAGCTGAAAATCCATCTTCTTTTCTTACTTTACTTCCTCACTTTTCTAAATACTTATTACTTCTTTTTATCTCTAAGTTTTAGTAATTCTAAAAGCTGAAATTCCATCTTCTTTTCTTACTTTACTTCCTCACTTTTCTAAATACTTATTACTTCTTTTTATCTCTAAGTTTTAGTAATTCTAAAAGCTGAAAATCAATCTTCTTTTCTTACTTTACTTCCTCACTTTTCTAAATACTTATTACTTCTTTTTATCTCTAAGTTTTAGTAATTCTAAAAGCTGAAATTCCATCTTCTTTTCTTACTTTACTTCCTCACTTTTCTAAATACTTATTACTTCTTTTTATCTCTAAGTTTTAGTAATTCTAAAAGCTGAAAATCCATCTTCTTTTCTTACTTTACTTCCTCACTTTTCTAAATACTTATTACTTCTTTTTATCTCTAAGTTTTAGTAATTCTAAAAGCTGAAATTCCATCTTCTTTTCTTACTTAACTTCCTCACTTTTCTAAATACTTATTACTTCTTTTTATCTCTAAATTTTAGTAATTCTAAAAGCTGAAATTCAATCTTCTTTTCTTACTTAACTTCCTCACTTTTCTAAATACTTATTACTTCTTTTTATCTCTAAATTTTAGTAATTCTAAAAGCTGAAAATCAATCTTCTTTTCTTACTTTACTTCCTCACTTTTCTAAATACTTATTACTTCTTTTTATCTCTAAGTTTTAGTAATTCTAAAAGCTGAAATTCCATCTTCTTTTCTTACTTTACTTCCTCACTTTTCTAAATACTTATTACTTCTTTTTATCTCTAAGTTTTAGTAATTCTAAAAGCTTTAAATCCATCTTCTTTTCTTACTTTACTTCCTCACTTTTCTAAATACTTATTACTTCTTTTTATCTCTAAGTTTTAGTAATTCTAAAAGCTGAAATTCCATCTTCTTTTCTTACTTTACTTCCTCACTTTTCTAAATACTTATTACTTCTTTTTATCTCTAAGTTTTAGTAATTCTAAAAGCTGAAATTCAATCTTCTTTTCTTACTTTACTTCCTCACTTTTCTAAATACTTATTACTTCTTTTTATCTCTAAGTTTTAGTAATTCTAAAAGCTGAAAATCCATCTTCTTTTCTTACTTTACTTCCTCACTTTTCTAAATACTTATTACTTCTTTTTATCTCTAAGTTTTAGTAATTCTAAAAGCTGAAAATCCATCTTCTTTTTTACTTTACTTCCTCACTTTTCTAAATACTTATTACTTCTTTTTATCTCTAAATTTTAGTAATTCTAAAAGCTGAAATTCAATCTTCTTTTCTTACTTTACTTCCTCACTTTTCTAAATACTTATTAATTCTAATTATCTCTAAGTTTTAGTAATTCTAAAAGCTGAAATTCCATCTTCTTTTTTACTTAACTTCCTCACTTTTCTAAATACTTATTACTTCTTTTTATCTCTAAATTTAGTAATTCTAAAAGCTGAAATTCAATCTTCTTTTCTTACTTTACTTCCTCACTTTTCTAAATACTTATTACTTCTTTTTATCTCTAAGTTTTAGTAATTCTAAAAGCTGAAAATCAATCTTCTTTTCTTACTTTACTTCCTCACTTTTCTAAATACTTATTACTTCTTTTTATCTCTAAGTTTTAGTAATTCTAAAAGCTTTAGTTCCATTCTCTTTTCTTACTTTACTTCCTCACTTTTCTAAATACTTATTACTTCTTTTTATCTCTAAGTTTTAGTAATTCTAAAAGCTGAAAATCAATCTTCTTTTTTACTTAACTTCCTCACTTTTCTAAATACTTATTACTTCTTTTTATCTCTAAGTTTTAGTAATTCTAAAAGCTGAAATTCCATCTTCTTTTTTACTTAACTTCCTCACTTTTCTAAATACTTATTACTTCTTTTTATCTCTAAGTTTTAGTAATTCTAAAAGCTGAAAATCAATCTTCTTTTTTACTTAACTTCCTCACTTTTCTAAATACTTATTACTTCTTTTTATCTCTAAGTTTTAGTAATTCTAAAAGCTGAAAATCAATCTTCTTTTCTTACTTTACTTCCTCACTTTTCTAAATACTTATTACTTCTTTTTATCTCTAAGTTTTAGTAATTCTAAAAGCTGAAATTCCATCTTCTTTTCTTACTTTACTTCCTCACTTTTCTAAATACTTATTACTTCTTTTTATCTCTAAATTTTAGTAATTCTAAAAGCTGAAAATCAATCTTCTTTTCTTACTTTACTTCCTCACTTTTCTAAATACTTATTAATTCTAATTATCTCTAAGTTTTAGTAATTCTAAAAGCTTTAATTCCATTCTCTTTTCTTACTTTACTTCCTCACATTTCTAAATACTTATTACTTCTTTTTATCTCTAAGTTTTAGTAATTCTAAAAGCTGAAAATCCATCTTCTTTTCTTACTTTACTTCCTCACTTTTCTAAATACTTATTACTTCTTTTTATCTCTAAGTTTTAGTAATTCTAAAAGCTGAAAATCCATCTTCTTTTTTACTTAACTTCCTCACTTTTCTAAATACTTATTACTTCTTTTTATCTCTAAGTTTTAGTAATTCTAAAAGCTGAAAATCAATCTTCTTTTCTTACTTTACTTCCTCACTTTTCTAAATACTTATTACTTCTTTTTATCTCTAAGTTTTAGTAATTCTAAAAGCTTTAGTTCCATTCTCTTTTCTTACTTTACTTCCTCACTTTTCTAAATACTTATTACTTCTTTTTATCTCTAAGTTTTAGTAATTCTAAAAGCTGAAAATCCATCTTCTTTTTTACTTAACTTCCTCACTTTTCTAAATACTTATTACTTCTTTTTATCTCTAAATTTTAGTAATTCTAAAAGCTGAAATTCAATCTTCTTTTCTTACTTTACTTCCTCACTTTTCTAAATACTTATTACTTCTTTTTATCTCTAAGTTTTAGTAATTCTAAAAGCTGAAAATCAATCTTCTTTTCTTACTTTACTTCCTCACTTTTCTAAATACTTATTACTTCTTTTTATCTCTAAATTTTAGTAATTCTAAAAGCTTTAATTCCATTCTCTTTTCTTACTTTACTTCCTCACTTTTCTAAATACTTATTACTTCTTTTTATCTCTAAGTTTTAGTAATTCTAAAAGCTGAAAATCAATCTTCTTTTCTTACTTTACTTCCTCACTTTTCTAAATACTTATTACTTCTTTTTATCTCTAAATTTTAGTAATTCTAAAAGCTTTAGTTCTATTCTCTTTTCTTACTTTACTTCCTCACTTTTCTAAATACTTATTACTTCTTTTTATCTCTAAGTTTTAGTAATTCTAAAAGCTGAAAATCAATCTTCTTTTCTTACTTTACTTCCTCACTTTTCTAAATACTTATTACTTCTTTTTATCTCTAAATTTCAGTGACGCTAAAAGCTTTAATTCCATCTTCTTTTTTACTTAACTTCCTCACTTTTCTAAATACTTATTACTTCTTTTTATCTCTAAGTTTTAGTAATTCTAAAAGCTGAAAATCCATCTTCTTTTCTTACTTTACTTCCTCACTTTTCTAAATACTTATTACTTCTTTTTATCTCTAAGTTTTAGTAATTCTAAAAGCTGAAAATCAATCTTCTTTTCTTACTTTACTTCCTCACATTTCTAAATACTTATTACTTCTTTTTATCTCTAAGTTTTAGTAATTCTAAAAGCTTTAGTTCCATTCTCTTTTCTTACTTTACTTCCTCACTTTTCTAAATACTTATTACTTCTTTTTATCTCTAAATTTTAGTAATTCTAAAAGCTTTAATTCCATTCTCTTTTCTTACTTTACTTCCTCACTTTTCTAAATACTTATTACTTCTTTTTATCTCTAAGTTTTAGTAATTCTAAAAGCTGAAAATCCATCTTCTTTTTTACTTAACTTCCTCACTTTTCTAAATACTTATTACTTCTTTTTATCTCTAAGTTTGAGTAATTCTAAAAGCTGAAAATCAATCTTCTTTTCTTACTTTACTTCCTCACATTTCTAAATACTTATTACTTCTTTTATCTCTAAGTTTTAGTAATTCTAAAAGCTGAAATTCAATCTTCTTTTCTTACTTTACTTCCTCACTTTTCTAAATACTTATTACTTCTTTTTATCTCTAAATTTTAGTAATTCTAAAAGCTTTAGTTCCATTCTCTTTTCTTACTTTACTTCCTCACTTTTCTAAATACTTATTACTTCTTTTTATCTCTAAGTTTTAGTAATTCTAAAAGCTGAAAATCCATCTTCTTTTTTACTTAACTTCCTCACTTTTCTAAATACTTATTACTTCTTTTTATCTCTAAGTTTGAGTAATTCTAAAAGCTGAAAATCAATCTTCTTTTCTTACTTTACTTCCTCACATTTCTAAATACTTATTACTTCTTTTTATCTCTAAATTTTAGTAATTCTAAAAGCTTTAATTCCATTCTCTTTTCTTACTTTACTTCCTCACTTTTCTAAATACTTATTACTTCTTTTTATCTCTAAATTTTAGTAATTCTAAAAGCTTTAGTTCCATTCTCTTTTCTTACTTTACTTCCTCACTTTTCTAAATACTTATTACTTCTTTTTATCTCTAAATTTTAGTAATTCTAAAAGCTTTAATTCCATTCTCTTTTCTTACTTTACTTCCTCACTTTTCTAAATACTTATTACTTCTTTTTATCTCTAAGTTTTAGTAATTCTAAAAGCTGAAATTCAATCTTCTTTTCTTACTTTACTTCCTCACTTTTCTAAATACTTATTACTTCTTTTTATCTCTAAGTTTTAGTAATTCTAAAAGCTGAAATTCCATCTTCTTTTTTACTTAACTTCCTCACTTTTCTAAATACTTATTACTTCTTTTTATCTCTAAGTTTTAGTAATTCTAAAAGCTGAAAATCCATCTTCTTTTCTTACTTTACTTCCTCACTTTTCTAAATACTTATTACTTCTTTTTATCTCTAAGTTTTAGTAATTCTAAAAGCTGAAATTCCATCTTCTTTTCTTACTTTACTTCCTCACTTTTCTAAATACTTATTACTTCTTTTTATCTCTAAGTTTTAGTAATTCTAAAAGCTGAAAATCAATCTTCTTTTCTTACTTTACTTCCTCACATTTCTAAATACTTATTACTTCTTTTTATCTCTAAGTTTTAGTAATTCTAAAAGCTGAAAATCCATCTTCTTTTCTTACTTTACTTCCTCACTTTTCTAAATACTTATTACTTCTTTTTATCTCTAAATTTTAGTAATTCTAAAAGCTTTAGTTCTATTCTCTTTTCTTACTTTACTTCCTCACTTTTCTAAATACTTATTACTTCTTTTTATCTCTAAGTTTTAGTAATTCTAAAAGCTGAAATTCAATCTTCTTTTCTTACTTTACTTCCTCACTTTTCTAAATACTTATTACTTCTTTTTATCTCTAAGTT
>CAMPDV010006691.1:0-21241 GCA_946699065.1 Loxodes magnus
GAAAAAGAGTATCAGTTAAGGTTATCAAATATCAGAAGTATGAAAAGATACGATTTCTAAGAAAAGTGAAGAAGAAAAATAAGAAAAGTAAGAAAAAGAGTATCAGTTAAGGTTATCAAATATCAGAAGTTTGAAAAGATACGATTTCTAAGAAAAGTGAAGAAGAAAAATAAGAAAAAGAGTATCAGTTAAGGTTATCAAATATCAGAAGTTTGAAAAGATACGATTTCTAAGAAAAGTGAAGAAGAAAAGTAAGAAAAAGAGTATCAGTTAAGGTTATCAAATATCAGAAGTTTGAAAAGATACGATTTCTAAGAAAAGTGAAGAAGAAAAATAAGAAAAAGAGTATCAGTTAAGGTTATCAAATATCAGAAGTTTGAAAAGATACGATTTCTAAGAAAAGTGAAGAAGAAAAATAAGAAAAAGAGTATCAGTTAAGGTTATCAAATATCAGAAGTTTGAAAAGATACGATTTCTAAGAAAAGTGAAGAAGAAAAATAAGAAAAAGAGTATCAGTTAAGGTTATCAAATATCAGAAGTTTGAAAAGATACGATTTCTAAGAAAAGTGAAGAAGAAAAATAAGAAAAAGAGTATCAGTTAAGGTTATCAAATATCAGAAGTTTGAAAAGATACGATTTCTAAGAAAAGTGAAGAAGAAAAAGTAAGAAAAAGAGTATCAGTTAAGGTTATCAAATATCAGAAGTTTGAAAAGATACGATTTCTAAGAAAAGTGAAGAAGAAAAATAAGAAAAGCTAGAAAAAGAGTATCAGTTAAGGTTATCAAATATCAGAAGTTTGAAAAGATACGATTTCTAAGAAAAGTGAAGAAGAAAAATAAGAAAAAGAGTATCAGTTAAGGTTATCAAATATCAGAAGTTTGAAAAGATACGATTTCTAAGAAAAGTGAAGAAGAAAAATAAGAAAAGCTAGAAAAAGAGTATCAGTTAAGGTTATCAAATATCAGAAGTTTGAAAAGATACGATTTCTAAGAAAAGTGAAGAAGAAAAATAAGAAAAAGAGTATCAGTTAAGGTTATCAAATATCAGAAGTTTGAAAAGATACGATTTCTAAGAAAAGTGAAGAAGAAAAATAAGAAAAGTAAGAAAAAGAGTATCAGTTAAGGTTATCAAATATCAGAAGTTTGAAAAGATACGATTTCTAAGAAAAGTGAAGAAGAAAAGTAAGAAAAAGAGTATCAGTTAAGGTTATCAAATATCAGAAGTTTGAAAAGATACGATTTCTAAGAAAAGTGAAGAAGAAAAATAAGAAAAAGAGTATCAGTTAAGGTTATCAAATATCAGAAGTTTGAAAAGATACGATTTCTAAGAAAAGTGAAGAAGAAAAATAAGAAAAGTAAGAAAAAGAGTATCAGTTAAGGTTATCAAATATCAGAAGTTTGAAAAGATACGATTTCTAAGAAAAGTGAAGAAGAAAAATAAGAAAAAGAGTATCAGTTAAGGTTATCAAATATCAGAAGTTTGAAAAGATACGATTTCTAAGAAAAGTGAAGAAGAAAAATAAGAAAAGTAAGAAAAAGAGTATCAGTTAAGGTTATCAAATATCAGAAGTTTGAAAAGATACGATTTCTAAGAAAAGTGAAGAAGAAAAGTAAGAAAAAGAGTATCAGTTAAGGTTATCAAATATCAGAAGTTTGAAAAGATACGATTTCTAAGAAAAGTGAAGAAGAAAAGTAAGAAAAAGAGTATCAGTTAAGGTTATCAAATATCAGAAGTTTGAAAAGATACGATTTCTAAGAAAAGTGAAGAAGAAAAATAAGAAAAGTAAGAAAAAGAGTATCAGTTAAGGTTATCAAATATCAGAAGTTTGAAAAGATACGATTTCTAAGAAAAGTGAAGAAGAAAAAGTAAGAAAAAGAGTATCAGTTAAGGTTATCAAATATCAGAAGTTTGAAAAGATACGATTTCTAAGAAAAGTGAAGAAGAAAAGTAAGAAAAAGAGTATCAGTTAAGGTTATCAAATATCAGAAGTTTGAAAAGATACGATTTCTAAGAAAAGTGAAGAAGAAAAATAAGAAAAAGAGTATCAGTTAAGGTTATCAAATATCAGAAGTTTGAAAAGATACGATTTCTAAGAAAAGTGAAGAAGAAAAATAAGAAAAAGAGTATCAGTTAAGGTTATCAAATATCAGAAGTTTGAAAAGATACGATTTCTAAGAAAAGTGAAGAAGAAAAATAAGAAAAAGAGTATCAGTTAAGGTTATCAAATATCAGAAGTATGAAAAGATACGATTTCTAAGAAAAGTGAAGAAGAAAAATAAGAAAAGTAAGAAAAAGAGTATCAGTTAAGGTTATCAAATATCAGAAGTTTGAAAAGATACGATTTCTAAGAAAAGTGAAGAAGAAAAATAAGAAAAAGAGTATCAGTTAAGGTTATCAAATATCAGAAGTTTGAAAAGATACGATTTCTAAGAAAAGTGAAGAAGAAAAAGTAAGAAAAAGAGTATCAGTTAAGGTTATCAAATATCAGAAGTTTGAAAAGATACGATTTCTAAGAAAAGTGAAAAAGAAAAATAAGAAAAGTAAGAAAAAGAGTATCAGTTAAGGTTATCAAATATCAGAAGTTTGAAAAGATACGATTTCTAAGAAAAGTGAAGAAGAAAAATAAGAAAAAGAGTATCAGTTAAGGTTATCAAATATCAGAAGTTTGAAAAGATACGATTTCTAAGAAAAGTGAAGAAGAAAAATAAGAAAAGTAAGAAAAAGAGTATCAGTTAAGGTTATCAAATATCAGAAGTTTGAAAAGATACGATTTCTAAGAAAAGTGAAGAAGAAAAATAAGAAAAAGAGTATCAGTTAAGGTTATCAAATATCAGAAGTTTGAAAAGATACGATTTCTAAGAAAAGTGAAGAAGAAAAATAAGAAAAAGAGTATCAGTTAAGGTTATCAAATATCAGAAGTTTGAAAAGATACGATTTCTAGGAAAAGTGAAGAAGAAAAATAAGAAAAGTAAGAAAAAGAGTATCAGTTAAGGTTATCAAATATCAGAAGTTTGAAAAGATACGATTTCTAAGAAAAGTGAAGAAGAAAAATAAGAAAAGTAAGAAAAAGAGTATCAGTTAAGGTTATCAAATATCAGAAGTTTGAAAAGATACGATTTCTAAGAAAAGTGAAGAAGAAAAATAAGAAAAAGAGTATCAGTTAAGGTTATCAAATATCAGAAGTTTGAAAAGATACGATTTCTAAGAAAAGTGAAGAAGAAAAATAAGAAAAAGAGTATCAGTTAAGGTTATCAAATATCAGAAGTTTGAAAAGATACGATTTCTAAGAAAAGTGAAGAAGAAAAATAAGAAAAAGAGTATCAGTTAAGGTTATCAAATATCAGAAGTTTGAAAAGATACGATTTCTAAGAAAAGTGAAGAAGAAAAATAAGAAAAAGAGTATCAGTTAAGGTTATCAAATATCAGAAGTTTGAAAAGATACGATTTCTAAGAAAAGTGAAGAAGAAAAAGTAAGAAAAAGAGTATCAGTTAAGGTTATCAAATATCAGAAGTTTGAAAAGATACGATTTCTAAGAAAAGTGAAGAAGAAAAATAAGAAAAAGAGTATCAGTTAAGGTTATCAAATATCAGAAGTTTGAAAAGATACGATTTCTAAGAAAAGTGAAGAAGAAAAGTAAGAAAAAGAGTATCAGTTAAGGTTATCAAATATCAGAAGTTTGAAAAGATACGATTTCTAAGAAAAGTGAAGAAGAAAAATAAGAAAAAGAGTATCAGTTAAGGTTATCAAATATCAGAAGTTTGAAAAGATACGATTTCTAAGAAAAGTGAAGAAGAAAAATAAGAAAAAGAATATCAGTTAAGGTTATCAAATATCAGAAGTTTGAAAAGATACGATTTCTAAGAAAAGTGAAGAAGAAAAATAAGAAAAAGTAAGAAAAAGAGTATCAGTTAAGGTTATCAAATATCAGAAGTTTGAAAAGATACGATTTCTAAGAAAAGTGAAGAAGAAAAATAAGAAAAGGTAAGAAAAAGAGTATCAGTTAAGGTTATCAAATATCAGAAGTTTGAAAAGATACGATTTCTAAGAAAAGTGAAGAAGAAAAATAAGAAAAAGAGTATCAGTTAAGGTTATCAAATATCAGAAGTTTGAAAAGATACGATTTCTAAGAAAAGTGAAGAAGAAAAGTAAGAAAAAGAGTATCAGTTAAGGTTATCAAATATCAGAAGTTTGAAAAGATACGATTTCTAAGAAAAGTGAAGAAGAAAAATAAGAAAAGGTAAGAAAAAGAGTATCAGTTAAGGTTATCAAATATCAGAAGTTTGAAAAGATACGATTTCTAAGAAAAGTGAAGAAGAAAAATAAGAAAAAGAGTATCAGTTAAGGTTATCAAATATCAGAAGTTTGAAAAGATACGATTTCTAAGAAAAGTGAAGAAGAAAAATAAGAAAAAGAGTATCAGTTAAGGTTATCAAATATCAGAAATTTGGAAAGATACGATTTCTAAGAAAAGTGAAGAAGAAAAATAAGAAAAAGAGTATCAGTTAAGGTTATCAAATATCAGAAGTTTGAAAAGATACGATTTCTAAGAAAAGTGAAGAAGAAAAGTAAGAAAAAGAGTATCAGTTAAGGTTATCAAATATCAGAAGTTTGAAAAGATACGATTTCTAAGAAAAGTGAAGAAGAAAAATAAGAAAAAGAGTATCAGTTAAGGTTATCAAATATCAGAAGTTTGAAAAGATACGATTTCTAAGAAAAGTGAAGAAGAAAAGTAAGAAAAAGAGTATCAGTTAAGGTTATCAAATATCAGAAGTTTGAAAAGATACGATTTCTAAGAAAAGTGAAGAAGAAAAGTAAGAAAAAGAGTATCAGTTAAGGTTATCAAATATCAGAAGTTTGAAAAGATACGATTTCTAAGAAAAGTGAAGAAGAAAAATAAGAAAAAGAGTATCAGTTAAGGTTATCAAATATCAGAAGTTTGAAAAGATACGATTTCTAAGAAAAGTGAAGAAGAAAAGTAAGAAAAAGAGTATCAGTTAAGGTTATCAAATATCAGAAGTTTGAAAAGATACGATTTCTAAGAAAAGTGAAGAAGAAAAATAAGAAAAAGAGTATCAGTTAAGGTTATCAAATATCAGAAGTTTGAAAAGATACGATTTCTAAGAAAAGTGAAGAAGAAAAATAAGAAAAGTAAGAAAAAGAGTATCAGTTAAGGTTATCAAATATCAGAAGTTTGAAAAGATACGATTTCTAAGAAAAGTGAAGAAGAAAAGTAAGAAAAAGAGTATCAGTTAAGGTTATCAAATATCAGAAGTTTGAAAAGATACGATTTCTAAGAAAAGTGAAGAAGAAAAGTAAGAAAAAGAGTATCAGTTAAGGTTATCAAATATCAGAAGTTTGAAAAGATACGATTTCTAAGAAAAGTGAAGAAGAAAAATAAGAAAAGGTAAGAAAAAGAGTATCAGTTAAGGTTATCAAATATCAGAAGTTTGGAAAGATACGATTTCTAAGAAAAGTGAAGAAGAAAAGTAAGAAAAAGAGTATCAGTTAAGGTTATCAAATATCAGAAGTTTGGAAAGATACGATTTCTAAGAAAAGTGAAGAAGAAAAATAAGAAAAAGAGTATCAGTTAAGGTTATCAAATATCAGAAGTTTGAAAAGATACGATTTCTAAGAAAAGTGAAGAAGAAAAGTAAGAAAAAGAGTATCAGTTAAGGTTATCAAATATCAGAAGTTTGAAAAGATACGATTTCTAAGAAAAGTGAAGAAGAAAAATAAGAAAAAGAGTATCAGTTAAGGTTATCAAATATCAGAAGTTTGAAAAGATACGATTTCTAAGAAAAGTGAAGAAGAAAAATAAGAAAAAGAGTATCAGTTAAGGTTATCAAATATCAGAAGTTTGAAAAGATACGATTTCTAAGAAAAGTGAAGAAGAAAAATAAGAAAAGGTAAGAAAAAGAGTATCAGTTAAGGTTATCAAATATCAGAAGTTTGGAAAGATACGATTTCTAAGAAAAGTGAAGAAGAAAAATAAGAAAAGGAGTATCAGTTAAGGTTATCAAATATCAGAAGTTTGAAAAGATACGATTTCTAAGAAAAGTGAAGAAGAAAAGTAAGAAAAAGAGTATCAGTTAAGGTTATCAAATATCAGAAGTTTGGAAAGATACGATTTCTAAGAAAAGTGAAGAAGAAAAATAAGAAAAAGAGTATCAGTTAAGGTTATCAAATATCAGAAGTTTGAAAAGATACGATTTCTAAGAAAAGTGAAGAAGAAAAGTAAGAAAAAGAGTATCAGTTAAGGTTATCAAATATCAGAAGTTTGAAAAGATACGATTTCTAAGAAAAGTGAAGAAGAAAAATAAGAAAAAGAGTATCAGTTAAGGTTATCAAATATCAGAAGTTTGAAAAGATACGATTTCTAAGAAAAGTGAAGAAGAAAAAGTAAGAAAAAGAGTATCAGTTAAGGTTATCAAATATCAGAAGTTTGAAAAGATACGATTTCTAAGAAAAGTGAAGAAGAAAAATAAGAAAAAGAGTATCAGTTAAGGTTATCAAATATCAGAAATTTGGAAAGATACGATTTCTAAGAAAAGTGAAGAAGAAAAGTAAGAAAAAGAGTATCAGTTAAGGTTATCAAATATCAGAAGTTTGAAAAGATACGATTTCTAAGAAAAGTGAAGAAGAAAAATAAGAAAAAGAGTATCAGTTAAGGTTATCAAATATCAGAAGTTTGAAAAGATACGATTTCTAAGAAAAGTGAAGAAGAAAAATAAGAAAAAGAGTATCAGTTAAGGTTATCAAATATCAGAAGTTTGAAAAGATACGATTTCTAAGAAAAGTGAAGAAGAAAAATAAGAAAAGTAAGAAAAAGAGTATCAGTTAAGGTTATCAAATATCAGAAGTTTGAAAAGATACGATTTCTAAGAAAAGTGAAGAAGAAAAATAAGAAAAGTAAGAAAAAGAGTATCAGTTAAGGTTATCAAATATCAGAAGTTTGAAAAGATACGATTTCTAAGAAAAGTGAAGAAGAAAAGTAAGAAAAAGAGTATCAGTTAAGGTTATCAAATATCAGAAGTTTGAAAAGATACGATTTCTAAGAAAAGTGAAGAAGAAAAGTAAGAAAAAGAGTATCAGTTAAGGTTATCAAATATCAGAAGTTTGAAAAGATACGATTTCTAAGAAAAGTGAAGAAGAAAAATAAGAAAAGGTAAGAAAAAGAGTATCAGTTAAGGTTATCAAATATCAGAAGTTTGGAAAGATACGATTTCTAAGAAAAGTGAAGAAGAAAAGTAAGAAAAAGAGTATCAGTTAAGGTTATCAAATATCAGAAGTTTGGAAAGATACGATTTCTAAGAAAAGTGAAGAAGAAAAATAAGAAAAAGAGTATCAGTTAAGGTTATCAAATATCAGAAGTTTGAAAAGATACGATTTCTAAGAAAAGTGAAGAAGAAAAGTAAGAAAAAGAGTATCAGTTAAGGTTATCAAATATCAGAAGTTTGAAAAGATACGATTTCTAAGAAAAGTGAAGAAGAAAAATAAGAAAAAGAGTATCAGTTAAGGTTATCAAATATCAGAAGTTTGAAAAGATACGATTTCTAAGAAAAGTGAAGAAGAAAAATAAGAAAAAGAGTATCAGTTAAGGTTATCAAATATCAGAAGTTTGAAAAGATACGATTTCTAAGAAAAGTGAAGAAGAAAAATAAGAAAAGGTAAGAAAAAGAGTATCAGTTAAGGTTATCAAATATCAGAAGTTTGAAAAGATACGATTTCTAAGAAAAGTGAAGAAGAAAAATAAGAAAAGGTAAGAAAAAGAGTATCAGTTAAGGTTATCAAATATCAGAAGTTTGGAAAGATACGATTTCTAAGAAAAGTGAAGAAGAAAAGTAAGAAAAAGAGTATCAGTTAAGGTTATCAAATATCAGAAGTTTGAAAAGATACGATTTCTAAGAAAAGTGAAGAAGAAAAATAAGAAAAAGAGTATCAGTTAAGGTTATCAAATATCAGAAGTTTGAAAAGATACGATTTCTAAGAAAAGTGAAGAAGAAAAGTAAGAAAAAGAGTATCAGTTAAGGTTATCAAATATCAGAAGTTTGAAAAGATACGATTTCTAAGAAAAGTGAAGAAGAAAAATAAGAAAAGGAGTATCAGTTAAGGTTATCAAATATCAGAAGTTTGAAAAGATACGATTTCTAAGAAAAGTGAAGAAGAAAAGTAAGAAAAAGAGTATCAGTTAAGGTTATCAAATATCAGAAGTTTGGAAAGATACGATTTCTAAGAAAAGTGAAGAAGAAAAATAAGAAAAAGAGTATCAGTTAAGGTTATCAAATATCAGAAGTTTGAAAAGATACGATTTCTAAGAAAAGTGAAGAAGAAAAGTAAGAAAAAGAGTATCAGTTAAGGTTATCAAATATCAGAAGTTTGAAAAGATACGATTTCTAAGAAAAGTGAAGAAGAAAAATAAGAAAAAGAGTATCAGTTAAGGTTATCAAATATCAGAAGTTTGAAAAGATACGATTTCTAAGAAAAGTGAAGAAGAAAAAGTAAGAAAAAGAGTATCAGTTAAGGTTATCAAATATCAGAAGTTTGAAAAGATACGATTTCTAAGAAAAGTGAAGAAGAAAAATAAGAAAAAGAGTATCAGTTAAGGTTATCAAATATCAGAAATTTGGAAAGATACGATTTCTAAGAAAAGTGAAGAAGAAAAGTAAGAAAAAGAGTATCAGTTAAGGTTATCAAATATCAGAAGTTTGAAAAGATACGATTTCTAAGAAAAGTGAAGAAGAAAAATAAGAAAAAGAGTATCAGTTAAGGTTATCAAATATCAGAAGTTTGAAAAGATACGATTTCTAAGAAAAGTGAAGAAGAAAAATAAGAAAAAGAGTATCAGTTAAGGTTATCAAATATCAGAAGTTTGAAAAGATACGATTTCTAAGAAAAGTGAAGAAGAAAAATAAGAAAAGTAAGAAAAAGAGTATCAGTTAAGGTTATCAAATATCAGAAGTTTGAAAAGATACGATTTCTAAGAAAAGTGAAGAAGAAAAATAAGAAAAGTAAGAAAAAGAGTATCAGTTAAGGTTATCAAATATCAGAAGTTTGAAAAGATACGATTTCTAAGAAAAGTGAAGAAGAAAAGTAAGAAAAAGAGTATCAGTTAAGGTTATCAAATATCAGAAGTTTGAAAAGATACGATTTCTAAGAAAAGTGAAGAAGAAAAGTAAGAAAAAGAGTATCAGTTAAGGTTATCAAATATCAGAAGTTTGAAAAGATACGATTTCTAAGAAAAGTGAAGAAGAAAAATAAGAAAAGGTAAGAAAAAGAGTATCAGTTAAGGTTATCAAATATCAGAAGTTTGGAAAGATACGATTTCTAAGAAAAGTGAAGAAGAAAAGTAAGAAAAAGAGTATCAGTTAAGGTTATCAAATATCAGAAGTTTGGAAAGATACGATTTCTAAGAAAAGTGAAGAAGAAAAATAAGAAAAAGAGTATCAGTTAAGGTTATCAAATATCAGAAGTTTGAAAAGATACGATTTCTAAGAAAAGTGAAGAAGAAAAGTAAGAAAAAGAGTATCAGTTAAGGTTATCAAATATCAGAAGTTTGAAAAGATACGATTTCTAAGAAAAGTGAAGAAGAAAAATAAGAAAAAGAGTATCAGTTAAGGTTATCAAATATCAGAAGTTTGAAAAGATACGATTTCTAAGAAAAGTGAAGAAGAAAAATAAGAAAAAGAGTATCAGTTAAGGTTATCAAATATCAGAAGTTTGAAAAGATACGATTTCTAAGAAAAGTGAAGAAGAAAAATAAGAAAAGGTAAGAAAAAGAGTATCAGTTAAGGTTATCAAATATCAGAAGTTTGGAAAGATACGATTTCTAAGAAAAGTGAAGAAGAAAAATAAGAAAAGGAGTATCAGTTAAGGTTATCAAATATCAGAAGTTTGAAAAGATACGATTTCTAAGAAAAGTGAAGAAGAAAAGTAAGAAAAAGAGTATCAGTTAAGGTTATCAAATATCAGAAGTTTGAAAAGATACGATTTCTAAGAAAAGTGAAGAAGAAAAATAAGAAAAAGAGTATCAGTTAAGGTTATCAAATATCAGAAGTTTGAAAAGATACGATTTCTAAGAAAAGTGAAGAAGAAAAGTAAGAAAAAGAGTATCAGTTAAGGTTATCAAATATCAGAAGTTTGAAAAGATACGATTTCTAAGAAAAGTGAAGAAGAAAAATAAGAAAAAGAGTATCAGTTAAGGTTATCAAATATCAGAAGTTTGAAAAGATACGATTTCTAAGAAAAGTGAAGAAGAAAAAGTAAGAAAAAGAGTATCAGTTAAGGTTATCAAATATCAGAAGTTTGAAAAGATACGATTTCTAAGAAAAGTGAAGAAGAAAAATAAGAAAAAGAGTATCAGTTAAGGTTATCAAATATCAGAAATTTGGAAAGATACGATTTCTAAGAAAAGTGAAGAAGAAAAGTAAGAAAAAGAGTATCAGTTAAGGTTATCAAATATCAGAAGTTTGAAAAGATACGATTTCTAAGAAAAGTGAAGAAGAAAAATAAGAAAAAGAGTATCAGTTAAGGTTATCAAATATCAGAAGTTTGAAAAGATACGATTTCTAAGAAAAGTGAAGAAGAAAAATAAGAAAAAGAGTATCAGTTAAGGTTATCAAATATCAGAAGTATGAAAAGATACGATTTCTAAGAAAAGTGAAGAAGAAAAATAAGAAAAAGAGTATCAGTTAAGGTTATCAAATATCAGAAATTTGGAAAGATACGATTTCTAAGAAAAGTGAAGAAGAAAAATAAGAAAAAGAGTATCAGTTAAGGTTATCAAATATCAGAAGTTTGAAAAGATACGATTTCTAAGAAAAGTGAAGAAGAAAAATAAGAAAAAGAGTATCAGTTAAGGTTATCAAATATCAGAAGTTTGAAAAGATACGATTTCTAAGAAAAGTGAAGAAGAAAAATAAGAAAAAGAGTATCAGTTAAGGTTATCAAATATCAGAAGTTTGAAAAGATACGATTTCTAAGAAAAGTGAAGAAGAAAAATAAGAAAAGTAAGAAAAAGAGTATCAGTTAAGGTTATCAAATATCAGAAGTTTGAAAAGATACGATTTCTAAGAAAAGTGAAGAAGAAAAATAAGAAAAAGAGTATCAGTTAAGGTTATCAAATATCAGAAGTTTGAAAAGATACGATTTCTAAGAAAAGTGAAGAAGAAAAATAAGAAAAAGAGTATCAGTTATGGTTATCAAATATCAGAAGTTTGAAAAGATACGATTTCTAAGAAAAGTGAAGAAGAAAAAATAAGAAAAAGAGTATCAGTTAAGGTTATCAAATATCAGAAGTTTGAAAAGATACGATTTCTAAGAAAAGTGAAGAAGAAAAGTAAGAAAAAGAGTATCAGTTAAGGTTATCAAATATCAGAAGTTTGAAAAGATACGATTTCTAAGAAAAGTGAAGAAGAAAAGTAAGAAAAAGAGTATCAGTTAAGGTTATCAAATATCAGAAGTTTGAAAAGATACGATTTCTAAGAAAAGTGAAGAAGAAAAATAAGAAAAAGAGTATCAGTTATGGTTATCAAATATCAGAAGTTTGAAAAGATACGATTTCTAAGAAAAGTGAAGAAGAAAAGTAAGAAAAAGAGTATCAGTTAAGGTTATCAAATATCAGAAGTTTGAAAAGATACGATTTCTAAGAAAAGTGAAGAAGAAAAATAAGAAAAAGAGTATCAGTTAAGGTTATCAAATATCAGAAGTTTGAAAAGATACGATTTCTAAGAAAAGTGAAGAAGAAAAATAAGAAAAGTAAGAAAAAGAGTATCAGTTAAGGTTATCAAATATCAGAAGTTTGAAAAGATACGATTTCTAAGAAAAGTGAAGAAGAAAAATAAGAAAAAGAGTATCAGTTAAGGTTATCAAATATCAGAAGTTTGAAAAGATACGATTTCTAAGAAAAGTGAAGAAGAAAAATAAGAAAAGTAAGAAAAAGAGTATCAGTTAAGGTTATCAAATATCAGAAGTTTGAAAAGATACGATTTCTAAGAAAAGTGAAGAAGAAAAGTAAGAAAAAGAGTATCAGTTAAGGTTATCAAATATCAGAAGTTTGAAAAGATACGATTTCTAAGAAAAGTGAAGAAGAAAAGTAAGAAAAAGAGTATCAGTTAAGGTTATCAAATATCAGAAGTTTGAAAAGATACGATTTCTAAGAAAAGTGAAGAAGAAAAATAAGAAAAGTAAGAAAAAGAGTATCAGTTAAGGTTATCAAATATCAGAAGTTTGAAAAGATACGATTTCTAAGAAAAGTGAAGAAGAAAAAGTAAGAAAAAGAGTATCAGTTAAGGTTATCAAATATCAGAAGTTTGAAAAGATACGATTTCTAAGAAAAGTGAAGAAGAAAAGTAAGAAAAAGAGTATCAGTTAAGGTTATCAAATATCAGAAGTTTGAAAAGATACGATTTCTAAGAAAAGTGAAGAAGAAAAATAAGAAAAAGAGTATCAGTTAAGGTTATCAAATATCAGAAGTTTGAAAAGATACGATTTCTAAGAAAAGTGAAGAAGAAAAATAAGAAAAAGAGTATCAGTTAAGGTTATCAAATATCAGAAGTTTGAAAAGATACGATTTCTAAGAAAAGTGAAGAAGAAAAATAAGAAAAAGAGTATCAGTTAAGGTTATCAAATATCAGAAGTATGAAAAGATACGATTTCTAAGAAAAGTGAAGAAGAAAAATAAGAAAAAGAGTATCAGTTAAGGTTATCAAATATCAGAAGTTTGAAAAGATACGATTTCTAAGAAAAGTGAAGAAGAAAAGTAAGAAAAAGAGTATCAGTTAAGGTTATCAAATATCAGAAGTTTGAAAAGATACGATTTCTAAGAAAAGTGAAGAAGAAAAAGTAAGAAAAAGAGTATCAGTTAAGGTTATCAAATATCAGAAGTTTGAAAAGATACGATTTCTAAGAAAAGTGAAGAAGAAAAATAAGAAAAAGAGTATCAGTTAAGGTTATCAAATATCAGAAGTTTGAAAAGATACGATTTCTAAGAAAAGTGAAGAAGAAAAATAAGAAAAAGAGTATCAGTTAAGGTTATCAAATATCAGAAGTTTGAAAAGATACGATTTCTAAGAAAAGTGAAGAAGAAAAATAAGAAAAAGAGTATCAGTTAAGGTTATCAAATATCAGAAGTTTGAAAAGATACGATTTCTAAGAAAAGTGAAGAAGAAAAATAAGAAAAGTAAGAAAAAGAGTATCAGTTAAGGTTATCAAATATCAGAAGTTTGAAAAGATACGATTTCTAAGAAAAGTGAAGAAGAAAAATAAGAAAAAGAGTATCAGTTAAGGTTATCAAATATCAGAAGTTTGAAAAGATACGATTTCTAAGAAAAGTGAAGAAGAAAAATAAGAAAAAGAGTATCAGTTAAGGTTATCAAATATCAGAAGTTTGAAAAGATACGATTTCTAAGAAAAGTGAAGAAGAAAAATAAGAAAAGTAAGAAAAAGAGTATCAGTTAAGGTTATCAAATATCAGAAGTTTGAAAAGATACGATTTCTAAGAAAAGTGAAGAAGAAAAATAAGAAAAAGAGTATCAGTTAAGGTTATCAAATATCAGAAGTTTGAAAAGATACGATTTCTAAGAAAAGTGAAGAAGAAAAATAAGAAAAAGAGTATCAGTTAAGGTTATCAAATATCAGAAGTTTGAAAAGATACGATTTCTAAGAAAAGTGAAGAAGAAAAATAAGAAAAGTAAGAAAAAGAGTATCAGTTAAGGTTATCAAATATCAGAAGTTTGAAAAGATACGATTTCTAAGAAAAGTGAAGAAGAAAAATAAGAAAAGTAAGAAAAAGAGTATCAGTTAAGGTTATCAAATATCAGAAGTTTGAAAAGATACGATTTCTAAGAAAAGTGAAGAAGAAAAATAAGAAAAAGAGTATCAGTTAAGGTTATCAAATATCAGAAGTATGAAAAGATACGATTTCTAAGAAAAGTGAAGAAGAAAAATAAGAAAAAGAGTATCAGTTAAGGTTATCAAATATCAGAAATTTGGAAAGATACGATTTCTAAGAAAAGTGAAGAAGAAAAATAAGAAAAAGAGTATCAGTTAAGGTTATCAAATATCAGAAGTTTGAAAAGATACGATTTCTAAGAAAAGTGAAGAAGAAAAATAAGAAAAAGAGTATCAGTTAAGGTTATTTAATATCAGAAGTTTGAAAAGATACGATTTCTAAGAAAAGTGAAGAAGAAAAAT
This sequence comes from Loxodes magnus, assembly GCA_946699065.1. NCBI lineage: Eukaryota > Ciliophora > Karyorelictea > Loxodida > Loxodidae > Loxodes > Loxodes magnus. The sequence goes on from CAMPDV010006691.1 coordinate 14,192, forward strand.
AAGAAAAAGAGTATCAGTTAAGGTTATCAAATATCAGAAGTTTGAAAAGATACGATTTCTAAGAAAAGTGAAGAAGAAAAGTAAGAAAAAGAGTATCAGTTAAGGTTATCAAATATCAGAAGTTTGAAAAGATACGATTTCTAAGAAAAGTGAAGAAGAAAAATAAGAAAAAGAGTATCAGTTAAGGTTATCAAATATCAGAAGTTTGAAAAGATACGATTTCTAAGAAAAGTGAAGAAGAAAAGTAAGAAAAAGAGTATCAGTTAAGGTTATCAAATATCAGAAGTTTGAAAAGATACGATTTCTAAGAAAAGTGAAGAAGAAAAATAAGAAAAAGAGTATCAGTTAAGGTTATCAAATATCAGAAGTTTGAAAAGATACGATTTCTAAGAAAAGTGAAGAAGAAAAGTAAGAAAAAGAGTATCAGTTAAGGTTATCAAATATCAGAAGTTTGAAAAGATACGATTTCTAAGAAAAGTGAAGAAGAAAAAGTAAGAAAAAGAGTATCAGTTAAGGTTATCAAATATCAGAAGTTTGAAAAGATACGATTTCTAAGAAAAGTGAAGAAGAAAAATAAGAAAAGTAAGAAAAAGAGTATCAGTTAAGGTTATCAAATATCAGAAGTTTGAAAAGATACGATTTCTAAGAAAAGTGAAGAAGAAAAATAAGAAAAAGAGTATCAGTTAAGGTTATCAAATATCAGAAGTTTGAAAAGATACGATTTCTAAGAAAAGTGAAGAAGAAAAATAAGAAAAGTAAGAAAAAGAGTATCAGTTAAGGTTATCAAATATCAGAAGTTTGAAAAGATACGATTTCTAAGAAAAGTGAAGAAGAAAAGTAAGAAAAAGAGTATCAGTTAAGGTTATCAAATATCAGAAGTTTGAAAAGATACGATTTCTAAGAAAAGTGAAGAAGAAAAGTAAGAAAAAGAGTATCAGTTAAGGTTATCAAATATCAGAAGTTTGAAAAGATACGATTTCTAAGAAAAGTGAAGAAGAAAAATAAGAAAAGTAAGAAAAAGAGTATCAGTTAAGGTTATCAAATATCAGAAGTTTGAAAAGATACGATTTCTAAGAAAAGTGAAGAAGAAAAAGTAAGAAAAAGAGTATCAGTTAAGGTTATCAAATATCAGAAGTTTGAAAAGATACGATTTCTAAGAAAAGTGAAGAAGAAAAGTAAGAAAAAGAGTATCAGTTAAGGTTATCAAATATCAGAAGTTTGAAAAGATACGATTTCTAAGAAAAGTGAAGAAGAAAAATAAGAAAAAGAGTATCAGTTAAGGTTATCAAATATCAGAAGTTTGAAAAGATACGATTTCTAAGAAAAGTGAAGAAGAAAAATAAGAAAAAGAGTATCAGTTAAGGTTATCAAATATCAGAAGTTTGAAAAGATACGATTTCTAAGAAAAGTGAAGAAGAAAAATAAGAAAAAGAGTATCAGTTAAGGTTATCAAATATCAGAAGTATGAAAAGATACGATTTCTAAGAAAAGTGAAGAAGAAAAATAAGAAAAGTAAGAAAAAGAGTATCAGTTAAGGTTATCAAATATCAGAAGTTTGAAAAGATACGATTTCTAAGAAAAGTGAAGAAGAAAAATAAGAAAAAGAGTATCAGTTAAGGTTATCAAATATCAGAAGTTTGAAAAGATACGATTTCTAAGAAAAGTGAAGAAGAAAAAGTAAGAAAAAGAGTATCAGTTAAGGTTATCAAATATCAGAAGTTTGAAAAGATACGATTTCTAAGAAAAGTGAAGAAGAAAAATAAGAAAAGTAAGAAAAAGAGTATCAGTTAAGGTTATCAAATATCAGAAGTTTGAAAAGATACGATTTCTAAGAAAAGTGAAGAAGAAAAATAAGAAAAAGAGTATCAGTTAAGGTTATCAAATATCAGAAGTTTGAAAAGATACGATTTCTAAGAAAAGTGAAGAAGAAAAATAAGAAAAAGAGTATCAGTTAAGGTTATCAAATATCAGAAGTTTGAAAAGATACGATTTCTAAGAAAAGTGAAGAAGAAAAAGTAAGAAAAAGAGTATCAGTTAAGGTTATCAAATATCAGAAGTTTGAAAAGATACGATTTCTAAGAAAAGTGAAGAAGAAAAATAAGAAAAAGAGTATCAGTTAAGGTTATCAAATATCAGAAGTTTGAAAAGATACGATTTCTAAGAAAAGTGAAGAAGAAAAATAAGAAAAAGAGTATCAGTTAAGGTTATCAAATATCAGAAGTTTGAAAAGATACGATTTCTAAGAAAAGTGAAGAAGAAAAATAAGAAAAGTAAGAAAAAGAGTATCAGTTAAGGTTATCAAATATCAGAAGTTTGAAAAGATACGATTTCTAAGAAAAGTGAAGAAGAAAAATAAGAAAAGTAAGAAAAAGAGTATCAGTTAAGGTTATCAAATATCAGAAGTTTGAAAAGATACGATTTCTAAGAAAAGTGAAGAAGAAAAATAAGAAAAAGAGTATCAGTTAAGGTTATCAAATATCAGAAGTTTGAAAAGATACGATTTCTAAGAAAAGTGAAGAAGAAAAAGTAAGAAAAAGAGTATCAGTTAAGGTTATCAAATATCAGAAGTTTGAAAAGATACGATTTCTAAGAAAAGTGAAGAAGAAAAAGTAAGAAAAAGAGTATCAGTTAAGGTTATCAAATATCAGAAGTTTGAAAAGATACGATTTCTAAGAAAAGTGAAGAAGAAAAAGTAAGAAAAAGAGTATCAGTTAAGGTTATCAAATATCAGAAGTTTGAAAAGATACGATTTCTAAGAAAAGTGAAGAAGAAAAAGTAAGAAAAAGAGTATCAGTTAAGGTTATCAAATATCAGAAGTTTGAAAAGATACGATTTCTAAGAAAAGTGAAGAAGAAAAATAAGAAAAAGAGTATCAGTTAAGGTTATCAAATATCAGAAGTTTGAAAAGATACGATTTCTAAGAAAAGTGAAGAAGAAAAGTAAGAAAAAGAGTATCAGTTAAGGTTATCAAATATCAGAAGTTTGAAAAGATACGATTTCTAAGAAAAGTGAAGAAGAAAAATAAGAAAAAGAGTATCAGTTAAGGTTATCAAATATCAGAAGTTTGAAAAGATACGATTTCTAAGAAAAGTGAAGAAGAAAAATAAGAAAAAGAGTATCAGTTAAGGTTATCAAATATCAGAAGTTTGAAAAGATACGATTTCTAAGAAAAGTGAAGAAGAAAAATAAGAAAAAGAGTATCAGTTAAGGTTATCAAATATCAGAAGTTTGAAAAGATACGATTTCTAAGAAAAGTGAAGAAGAAAAATAAGAAAAGGTAAGAAAAAGAGTATCAGTTAAGGTTATCAAATATCAGAAGTTTGAAAAGATACGATTTCTAAGAAAAGTGAAGAAGAAAAGTAAGAAAAAGAGTATCAGTTAAGGTTATCAAATATCAGAAGTTTGAAAAGATACGATTTCTAAGAAAAGTGAAGAAGAAAAGTAAGAAAAAGAGTATCAGTTAAGGTTATCAAATATCAGAAGTTTGAAAAGATACGATTTCTAAGAAAAGTGAAGAAGAAAAATAAGAAAAGGTAAGAAAAAGAGTATCAGTTAAGGTTATCAAATATCAGAAGTTTGAAAAGATACGATTTCTAAGAAAAGTGAAGAAGAAAAGTAAGAAAAAGAGTATCAGTTAAGGTTATCAAATATCAGAAGTTTGAAAAGATACGATTTCTAAGAAAAGTGAAGAAGAAAAAGTAAGAAAAAGAGTATCAGTTAAGGTTATCAAATATCAGAAGTTTGAAAAGATACGATTTCTAAGAAAAGTGAAGAAGAAAAAGTAAGAAAAAGAGTATCAGTTAAGGTTATCAAATATCAGAAGTTTGAAAAGATACGATTTCTAAGAAAAGTGAAGAAGAAAAATAAGAAAAAGAGTATCAGTTAAGGTTATCAAATATCAGAAGTTTGAAAAGATACGATTTCTAAGAAAAGTGAAGAAGAAAAATAAGAAAAAGAGTATCAGTTAAGGTTATCAAATATCAGAAGTTTGAAAAGATACGATTTCTAAGAAAAGTGAAGAAGAAAAGTAAGAAAAAGAGTATCAGTTAAGGTTATCAAATATCAGAAGTTTGAAAAGATACGATTTCTAAGAAAAGTGAAGAAGAAAAATAAGAAAAAGAGTATCAGTTAAGGTTATCAAATATCAGAAGTTTGAAAAGATACGATTTCTAAGAAAAGTGAAGAAGAAAAATAAGAAAAAGAATATCAGTTAAGGTTATCAAATATCAGAAGTTTGAAAAGATACGATTTCTAAGAAAAGTGAAGAAGAAAAATAAGAAAAAGTAAGAAAAAGAGTATCAGTTAAGGTTATCAAATATCAGAAGTTTGAAAAGATACGATTTCTAAGAAAAGTGAAGAAGAAAAATAAGAAAAGGTAAGAAAAAGAGTATCAGTTAAGGTTATCAAATATCAGAAGTTTGAAAAGATACGATTTCTAAGAAAAGTGAAGAAGAAAAATAAGAAAAAGAGTATCAGTTAAGGTTATCAAATATCAGAAGTTTGAAAAGATACGATTTCTAAGAAAAGTGAAGAAGAAAAGTAAGAAAAAGAGTATCAGTTAAGGTTATCAAATATCAGAAGTTTGAAAAGATACGATTTCTAAGAAAAGTGAAGAAGAAAAATAAGAAAAGGTAAGAAAAAGAGTATCAGTTAAGGTTATCAAATATCAGAAGTTTGAAAAGATACGATTTCTAAGAAAAGTGAAGAAGAAAAATAAGAAAAAGAGTATCAGTTAAGGTTATCAAATATCAGAAGTTTGAAAAGATACGATTTCTAAGAAAAGTGAAGAAGAAAAATAAGAAAAAGAGTATCAGTTAAGGTTATCAAATATCAGAAATTTGGAAAGATACGATTTCTAAGAAAAGTGAAGAAGAAAAATAAGAAAAAGAGTATCAGTTAAGGTTATCAAATATCAGAAGTTTGAAAAGATACGATTTCTAAGAAAAGTGAAGAAGAAAAGTAAGAAAAAGAGTATCAGTTAAGGTTATCAAATATCAGAAGTTTGAAAAGATACGATTTCTAAGAAAAGTGAAGAAGAAAAATAAGAAAAAGAGTATCAGTTAAGGTTATCAAATATCAGAAGTTTGAAAAGATACGATTTCTAAGAAAAGTGAAGAAGAAAAGTAAGAAAAAGAGTATCAGTTAAGGTTATCAAATATCAGAAGTTTGAAAAGATACGATTTCTAAGAAAAGTGAAGAAGAAAAGTAAGAAAAAGAGTATCAGTTAAGGTTATCAAATATCAGAAGTTTGAAAAGATACGATTTCTAAGAAAAGTGAAGAAGAAAAATAAGAAAAAGAGTATCAGTTAAGGTTATCAAATATCAGAAGTTTGAAAAGATACGATTTCTAAGAAAAGTGAAGAAGAAAAGTAAGAAAAAGAGTATCAGTTAAGGTTATCAAATATCAGAAGTTTGAAAAGATACGATTTCTAAGAAAAGTGAAGAAGAAAAATAAGAAAAAGAGTATCAGTTAAGGTTATCAAATATCAGAAGTTTGAAAAGATACGATTTCTAAGAAAAGTGAAGAAGAAAAATAAGAAAAGTAAGAAAAAGAGTATCAGTTAAGGTTATCAAATATCAGAAGTTTGAAAAGATACGATTTCTAAGAAAAGTGAAGAAGAAAAGTAAGAAAAAGAGTATCAGTTAAGGTTATCAAATATCAGAAGTTTGAAAAGATACGATTTCTAAGAAAAGTGAAGAAGAAAAGTAAGAAAAAGAGTATCAGTTAAGGTTATCAAATATCAGAAGTTTGAAAAGATACGATTTCTAAGAAAAGTGAAGAAGAAAAATAAGAAAAGGTAAGAAAAAGAGTATCAGTTAAGGTTATCAAATATCAGAAGTTTGGAAAGATACGATTTCTAAGAAAAGTGAAGAAGAAAAGTAAGAAAAAGAGTATCAGTTAAGGTTATCAAATATCAGAAGTTTGGAAAGATACGATTTCTAAGAAAAGTGAAGAAGAAAAATAAGAAAAAGAGTATCAGTTAAGGTTATCAAATATCAGAAGTTTGAAAAGATACGATTTCTAAGAAAAGTGAAGAAGAAAAATAAGAAAAAGAGTATCAGTTAAGGTTATCAAATATCAGAAGTTTGAAAAGATACGATTTCTAAGAAAAGTGAAGAAGAAAAATAAGAAAAAGAGTATCAGTTAAGGTTATCAAATATCAGAAGTTTGAAAAGATACGATTTCTAAGAAAAGTGAAGAAGAAAAATAAGAAAAGGTAAGAAAAAGAGTATCAGTTAAGGTTATCAAATATCAGAAGTTTGAAAAGATACGATTTCTAAGAAAAGTGAAGAAGAAAAATAAGAAAAAGAGTATCAGTTAAGGTTATCAAATATCAGAAGTTTGAAAAGATACGATTTCTAAGAAAAGTGAAGAAGAAAAGTAAGAAAAAGAGTATCAGTTAAGGTTATCAAATATCAGAAGTTTGAAAAGATACGATTTCTAAGAAAAGTGAAGAAGAAAAATAAGAAAAGGTAAGAAAAAGAGTATCAGTTAAGGTTATCAAATATCAGAAGTTTGAAAAGATACGATTTCTAAGAAAAGTGAAGAAGAAAAATAAGAAAAAGAGTATCAGTTAAGGTTATCAAATATCAGAAGTTTGAAAAGATACGATTTCTAAGAAAAGTGAAGAAGAAAAATAAGAAAAAGAGTATCAGTTAAGGTTATCAAATATCAGAAATTTGGAAAGATACGATTTCTAAGAAAAGTGAAGAAGAAAAATAAGAAAAAGAGTATCAGTTAAGGTTATCAAATATCAGAAGTTTGAAAAGATACGATTTCTAAGAAAAGTGAAGAAGAAAAGTAAGAAAAAGAGTATCAGTTAAGGTTATCAAATATCAGAAGTTTGAAAAGATACGATTTCTAAGAAAAGTGAAGAAGAAAAATAAGAAAAAGAGTATCAGTTAAGGTTATCAAATATCAGAAGTTTGAAAAGATACGATTTCTAAGAAAAGTGAAGAAGAAAAGTAAGAAAAAGAGTATCAGTTAAGGTTATCAAATATCAGAAGTTTGAAAAGATACGATTTCTAAGAAAAGTGAAGAAGAAAAGT
>CAMPDV010006692.1:0-19285 GCA_946699065.1 Loxodes magnus
TCATAGACTATTTAACATTTGCTTAGCTTTACATTCTTCTAAAGGAGTGGAAAAGTAAAATATTTTGATAGCTCTACTACCAAGATGAATCTGAACTTCTATTATTTCTATAGAAAAATGGAAAAGAAGATAAGGGTTATTCTAAGATAGTTTATAGGTTTTCCATTGCTTAAAAGACAAACTTTGATATAAATGGGTTTGAATCATATTCAGCAACTGGATTATATTCTTTAGCGATATTAAATAAGATAATAATTACTTAGCTTATAAGACTAAATAAAGGCCTTCAATTAGAATGTAGTTTGAAGTATAGGGATTTAAAAAAGATTTGTTACTATTTTTTTGCTTATGATAACCTCAAACTAACTTAAGCAAGACTTCCTGAAAATGCAGTAAATGAGATCTTGTAAATTAAAAGAGTAATAAAGTGTAAAGAAAGTTTAGGTATCATTGGAATTTTGAGAGCTTAGAATACAAAAAGCATAACAAACTTCCATCAAAAACATTTATGTGTTGAATTTAAATATACAGAAGTTTCTCAATGTCTAGATTCCCGTAATAAACTTACTAAGAAAATAGTTTGGAATAATCTATTTTTGGAAATAGGAATCAAGTTCTGACCATATCTCATTTAACTTAGAAAGAAAAAACACCGTTTTTAACTTAAAAGTACATAACAGAGAAAAATAATCGCCAGAAGCAGTCTAAGAATTATTTAACTCATGAGTAAAAATTAATATCACGATATGAGGTAATAACTAACAGAAAGCCTGGCTAAAATTAGAAAGAAATAAGAATCATAAAAATAGTATGCTTAATACATTCCAGAAAAGGTTAAACTTCCACTTAAAAGCACTCATAAAAAACTAGCGAGTATTATTATTAAAGATATACAAGTTAAAAGATACAATATATACAATATGAAGTTAAAGATTTATAGCTTTTAATGCTTAAGATTTTAAATTTAAATAGCTAAATCTCTCTTAAATTCAGAATATTATTTTAATGAGTTTATCCTATTTTTATTAGGTATTAATAATAGAGAATTAAAGTTGCTAGTTAATAATTATAAATAGCATACTTGATTGATATAAACATAGACAACTTTGATCATATCTAAAAGCCCTTTTCTTTTTCTTATTTTACTGACTAACATCATAAGAATATCTTAATAGAGCAACTAGAAGAAGAGTTAGAATAATGATTTAATAATAAGTAAAATTAATTGGATTTAACATGATATATGAAAATGAGCTTATTTTCGTTTAGGCCCTAAAGAAAGCATAATAAATGGATATATAATATAAGATAGGAATCAGGAGAGATAAGGAATAAACATAATTAATGATATACTCTTTTAACCTTCTTAGTTTAATAAGCATATTTAAGATAAGATATTATTATCAAGCACAGCTGAATTATAACATTATGCTAGATTAATGGAATTAAAATTAAATAAAGGTAGAAGAAAATAATATTTAAGATACTTTAGCTAAGGCATTAACCTACTAAATGTAGGATATAAATTATTAAAGTAATAAAGGAAATTTATCTTTACTATTATTAAAGTATTTTGAGTTATTAAGAGTTTTAATAAAGCTAAGATATTAATTTATATTATTTAATGTTCAAAATTCGAAAGTATCAGCTTTATAAATTTACAACATCGAAAGCAAATTATTAAGGCTATAAACTAAGCCTTTAAACTAATCTTAGCATTATTATACAGTAGAACTGGAAAGGAACTAAATATTTAGCTAATTATGATGGAAGATATGAACATCTGAACATATCTAATATTCTTATTTTTATTATAGCAGAAGCTTACTTTAATGTAGAACTTTCTCATTAAATTTAAGAAACTATTAAGAAATATGAAGTACTATAGTGAGGCTATTAATCTAGATTCTAGTTACTTTTCATTGTAGCAATAAACTTGCTTATTAAAACGATCAAATTCGATGATAAAATTGAATGTTTAAGCATGTTATTAGATTAAATCCTAATCTTATTGATATTCGTTGTAGTTAAGGAACTGCACCAAAAAATTCAATATAATCTAAAGAAACTTAAGAATACTAAAACTTAAGCCTTAGCTAAATTAAAATTATGCTAATGCCTAAATATCAGAGAATATAGCTTAAGAAGTAAAGGTAAGCATAATAAAGCTAGGATTGGTTTATAAATATCTTTTGGGATATATTTTACTAACTATAATTTACTCTCATAAAAGGAGTTATTTCGTATAGTTGATATGAGATAAAAAGAATTTGAAAGTCTGAGCTAATCTACTAAGTATAATCTCTCAAGTTGCTGAGTCTAAAGAAGTAATAAGTATATCTTTGCTTATAAATAGAACCTAATTACAGATGATATAATAATACAGGCTAACTAAAACGATATCAATTGAAATAGAAAGTGATAGTTAAATAATATTAATAGAATAAATTATAGTAATTAAAACATTAGATTCAAGTATAAAGTAACAATAATCTCTAAGTTAATAGACAAGCTGATATAATAAAGATAAGGCAAGAATAAGGGTAAATTAATATATAAAAGTGAAATTTTCTTTGATCAGAAAATAAAGAAAAATAAATTGAAGTATCTTTAGATATTTATTTGGTATTATGAAAGTTAAAGTGAATAATGAATGCAATATAAGAAAGAATTACCACTATTAAAAGCAATAACCATAAAAAAAATAGAGAGCTGGCCTTTAACTTTAAAGGTTGTATAACCTTCAATCGATAATTAGCTTTAATATTTAGGAAAGTTAACCCTTTAACCTTACTTTCAATAGGTAATACAGCTAGTAATAATAAAATAATAGACTAATATTTAAGCAAAGAGGAAAGAATAAGGATAGTGATTTATTTAGCAAATATAAAAATTAAATATACTTTAAATAGTCTAAAGAACTAACATATCCATAAAAAGCTAAAATCCTATGTAAACTTATAAGATTATATGATATTAACACTAAATAGCTATAATAAACTATTTAAGGAATACAAAAATAAAATTAAAAATAATAACTAAAAATAAATAGCAAGCAGTTAAAAATATGGAATAAATATGATTTTTGTATAATAAGTAGCTTAGTAAAATGTATTTTAAATAATAAAGAAATGTAAAGTGTAACTCAGAAAAATAATAACTATAAATAGAATAAAATCAAATATCTATCATAATAGATTTAAATGTAAGGTGAATAAAAAATCTTAATTATTTGTATTTCTTGTAATTTTTAGTAATTAAACCTTTCTAAGCTAAATTAATAGTCTACATAAAGCATAATTAAAGTATTAAAGAACTTCTAATTACTACTATTTATATAGAATAAAAACTCTAAAATTATCTTAAATAAAAGTTAATAAAAAGTAAATTATCCTAGGTAAAAATTAAGATTTATTATCGAGGAAAAATAAGAAAAGCACAGTCAATACGAAATAATTATCAGATACACGAATTAACTAAAAAAGCTAGATGTGAACTAAGGAAAAGCTAAAATAGAATAATTAAAAATATAGGATGCTAATTTTTATAAATAATAAGGATTATTACAATTTAACTAAGAAAGATATCAGAAGCTTTATAAGTATTTGAAAATGCTTTGAAACTAAATCCATATTATGCATCTGGCTTGATGTGATAAGGCCTTACGCTGAATAGCCTAGGAAGATATATTGAGGATATTTAATACTATGATACTTCTCTTTAACTAGATTCCAAAAAAAAAATTATTCCGAACAATAAAGACCTTACATTGGATGATTTAGGCAAATATAATGAAGCTATTAAAAGCTATGTTACTGTTCTTCAAATAGATCCCCAAAATGCAACTACACATATATTAAAGTAGTTGCACTAAAAAATTTAGGTAGATATAATGAAGCTATTCAATGCTATGACATTGATCTCCAAATAAATCCATGGAATGTAACTACTCATAATAATAAAGGTGCTACATTCAATAGCTTGGATGAATATGTTGAAGCCATTTAGAGCTTAAATTAGATTTTTAACAAGATCCTAATCTACCAAATCCCCAAAAACATAAAGGCTTTTCTCTTTATAAACTACGAAATCATTCTGAAGCCATCAATCTTGAATAATGCTATCTCTCTTAATCCCAATTATGCAGAAGCTTTTTTAGTAAAGACTTTTCTTTCTTAAGGGTTTAAATCAAACTTAGGAAGAATTTCAATGTTTTACTAAGGTACACTAGCTTAACCCTAAACTAAAATTAATTAAAATTACGTAGAAACCTTAACTTTCCTATAATAGATTACAATTACACTTATGATATTTGGTAAGTTTCATTTTAAAAATGGGTCTGGCTAAGATATCAGATCTTAAATAAGAATTTGGAACTATAAAGATTTATCTCCTAATATCTAATTTCTTTATAACTTATAAATTTTAGGTAAAGTCGAATATGGAATTGTTTATTTAATAAGTATTGAAGGATCTACTTATGTGTAAAAGAGCAATAGAACGATAGCTTATAAAAGTTAATAGAGGCATTCTGTCTTGAATGGAAATCACTTTTATATGTAAACAACTTAAGAGTTTCTAAGAATTGTAGGAGCTACAATTGACACTTCAAAAAAGGAAATAATTGTTTTTGTCTTTTTAACTGACTATATGCTAAGGGAAGTTAATACTAAAATAATATAATCTTAATCATTATTGGATTTCTAAATTGGATAGCCTATAAGAATTTTTAGGAGCTTAATTTATTGAGATAGATAGCTGAAGATTTTGAGTCAGTCCATTCCAGAAGTTTAATTCATAGAGATATGAAATCCTTATCATTCTGCTTGATGATTTAGAGTTCACCTAAAATAGTTGATCTTGGATTATTGCATAACTCAAGTTTAAAGACAACAAAAGAATCTCCTCAATGAATAGCTCTCGAACTTTTCGATGGAAAAGTGAGTTAAAAGAGTGATTATTTTATCCAAATATAGATTTATAAGCCTAGTTTATGAAAGCAGTTTGTTTGGATAAAAGAATTCCTTAATATTTAGAAGAAATAAATTAAGAACCAGAGTTAGTTTAACTATAATAATGAATAAGTAATGGTTTAAGCATTTAAACCTGATATTTATAGCTTTAAAGAGTAAATAGATTCAGTAAAATAAAAGTGGAAAATACGAAGTTAATAGTAAAGTATGACTCATTAATTAAACAAACAATAGATTCAATAAAAAAGGTAGCTGAGTAATAATAGAATAAAGTTGTTAATGTTTAAGTCAAGATTAAATATAATAAAATATAGCAGAAACCAGATTTTAAATTGAGAAGTTAGAAAATATTAAGATAAACGAAATGGAAGAGAAAAAGAGTTGATGAAGAATAAAATAACTTAAATTATTTTATTATATAAATTAAGATATTAAAGATTTATGTATTCACACTAAATATTTACTATTATTGGATTTTATTTAACTATAAATTATTTTAGCAAAGAATCTTAAATCTTCATCAAATATTTTCTGCTTAATCTGTTTGCTTTCTTAATTATCTAATCTATTAATAGCAAGAGTTGTTGATTTATATTACTGTTAATAAAATAATAAATAAGTGGATAAATATCTATTAATTATGTAATTTATCATTAAGAAGTTGCATAATCATACTTAGCTTCTCATTTATACATGTCCTTTAAAGAGTAAAGTTATTATTAATTAATGGTAAATTAATATTAAGATTTGCTAAAAAGATTGTTTTACACTCTTATCATTTTCTATAATTATTATTTATCTATAAAAAGCAAATTCTTTCCTAGTTATAACTCTCAAGATTTATTGAAATAAGTAAACATCATTAGTTAATTACTCTATTATGGGTTATTCATTCTAGTTTAGTCTATAGAGAAATACTTCTTCTTATTTGTAAACTCCACCTAAAGTATTTTAAAGTAAAATAATTTAGTCGTTAGCATAACTAATATTATAGTTCTAACTTTTAAAGTAGGTAAATATTAATAAATTGAAGATAAATAACTCTATGTGAATATTAATAATTATAGAGATTTAAATAGTTGCTTAGCAATAGTTTAGAGATTTATTTTTCTTTATTTTAAGAATTTAATTTAGTGTATTCTTAATTTATTTCATATCATAAGTATCTAAGCTTAGTACTCTCTTAAATTTAAACCTATTTCTTATTTATAGAATATATCTTTAATTTCATGCTCAACTTTATTAATGTTTTTGCTTCTTCCTGATAGAATAATCTAGAAAGAGCGAAATTTAGCTTATTTAATAATAATCAGTATCATGATATTTCTAAATAGCTTCATCAAATATCAGTCTTTTCTTTATTAAGTCTTATTAATACCATTATTATTATCAAATTAAAGACCACTTTAAAAGATTCTATAGCTTCTTCTTATGGCACCTATTACTTCTATAGTTAATATCACTTAAATTATGATAACTTAGTTCTACTATTCACTCCAAGCACTATAGCTTTAATCTTGCTATAATTAATTTTTTAGCTATAATATTTTGCCTTTTTATGCAAAGAATTATCTATTCCTACTCCTACAAATAGAGTGTTTCTATAAAATCTAACATTCATACAAGCTTTAAAATTCTTAATAGTATTATTTGATTATTATTAATTATACTCCTTAAGTTAGAGTATAGTTATATTTATCAATAGCTATTTATATTATAGTTACATTATCTTCTTTATCTATTCTTATTAAATGCTAAGTCATTCTTCACTTAGAAATAGCCTATCTTTATTCCGATCACAGTTTTTTACCTAAAGTCATGATCAATTCCTTTTTAGTTGTCAAGGTTCCATCGTTTGTTAAACATTCACTTTTAAAAGAGCTTTTATACTTAAAAAGAATAGTTTTTATTGCCTATCTTAGAGTCTTGCTAATCTGTTTTTTTCTTCTTATAAATTGTGATTTTTTCCATTATTAAACTAGCTTTGCACTATTTTGGTCGAATTCTAGTAGCTTATTAAGAGTATTCTACTAAATCTTTTCTTATGCTTAAAGCTAGATTTGCTTTTGATACAAGTCAATAGGAAAGACTGTACAATTAGTTGCAAAGTTGTAATAAATAAGCTATAATTAAGATTTAAGCAGCTAAGCTTATAAAAATGCTCTTCAGTTTCTTTATTCTTTGAAATTCTTTAGGCAAACCTATTATGTGATAGGGCAAATATTAAATTAAAGGATTTAGCTAAATGGCTTTGCTACTGCTTTTTAAGATTCTTCTTTTTGTCTAAGTTTTGAAGTTATACTCCCTTTTCCAAAATTTGCTGAAAGGTATCAAGAATCACGTTTGACCATTTTATTAAAGATCTCACTATTTCTTAGACTTAACTAAGATTTCAAATAATTAGTATTCTAACTTCAGGCTAAGCTAAGACATGGCAAAGTCTTACTTATAAGACGAGTTGGTTACTTAAGTAGATTCTAAAGTGTTTTGGTTAATTTGAATAGCGTAGGTAATGAAATTAGATATATTAGCGTTAGTAATAATTAGATATTTTTATGTTTTGAATATAATAATAAGGATATTTGTATATGGCTTATATAATAATTAATCTTAGAGTATAATCTAAAGATATGGTTCTTTATTTATGTAAGCTATGATATATAATTAAATAAGCTAAAGAATGATCATATAATATCGTAGTCTGTTTTTAGTTATTTGATAAGTATAAAAAAGATAGTTCTTTAGTATTTAATTATAAGTGTTGGTAGTTATTTAGTCTTACTAAAACTGTATTTATCTTTATTAAAATCTTTAGAAATGTATCTTTATAGAAATAAACTGAAGAAGTTAGTTTTAAGTATAATGACTAAGTTAAGCATTACTAAGTGTTTTTATATTTATTAGTATATCAAAGAGTTATCCTTTATTATTACAGGTTAGTATGAATATAGATTAATGTTCTATAGCCTTATAAATCCTATGTTTCTTAATATTAGCTAGTAATTATATACTTCTATAACCTAAATATTATTAAACTATTATCAAACTACTCCAAGTATTTCTACTTCTTTCAAAAGCTGGATTTGGCTTAAAAACTTAGATATATAGATAAAAATGTTGTATTTAAATAGATTAGATTTTAAGTAGATTAGCAAAACATAAGGTATTAAGCTTTAGTATGTATTAGTTATAAAAGAGATAGGATAAAGAAGTTAAAAGATGATTAATAAGTAATCTAAAGAACTAATTAGAGTTGTTAAGTAATTAAAGCAAAGTATCTTTAATATTAATAATTAATCTTATATCAGCTAGTTAACTCTCTTTATCATATTAGTTCAATAATAATCTCTCACTTTTTAATCTTCTGTTGATTAGGGTAAAACATACTATAAGCAAAATTATCTTAATATATCTTATTTTACTAGATAGATATTTTAGAAAGTAAAGCTAATAGGCATTTATAATACCTTAAATTTGGGATAAATAGAACATCTCTATTGTTAGTACATCAATATAAAAAGACTACCACAGAATGTAAATGCAATTATATATATCTCTTATCATTAACTTATAAAAGGGATTTTTAAATAAGAGCTAACTAATCAAGAGATTAATAAATCTATTAAATAAAAACTTTTAAAATTAAAGCATTATAATAATACTCTATAGAGTAAATCAATTAGCATAAACAAACATTATTTTAAATCAATTAGCAAAGTTATATTTCTTTATTCTTTTATCTTAATTTTCCTTTAGGATTTATTTTATTATCGAAGTTTTGACAACCTTTTTTCATTATTTTTCTATCTGATCCATATCATTTTTTTATTTTTACCCATATAATATAAGATTTTATTTTTAAAGCACAGTTGTTTTTTTCAATAGGCTCTTCTTTTTTATTCTAAATTAAAATAGAAACTCATTTATTAGAACATGCATCAATAAAATAGAATCAAACTTGTTATTCTTATTAAAAAATTGTTTTTCTTTAGTTCCCTGCCCTTCTTTTGCCAATTACTAGTCTTGGATTTTAAATTATTTATTTTGCTATAATTTAAGATAAATTCTTTCGCTTGCTTGATTAAAGTATTTTATTCTTTAGAGCAATTTAAATTAAGCTATTTTAAGTGCTAGTTAAAAGAATTAAAATTTTATATCCTGTTGTTGTTATTTCTGAATTAAGTGTTTTACATATATTTTTGTAAGTTTCATATTGAGTTTCTGTTCTCTGTGTATAAAATATTAGTTTGGTTATCTTGAATTTGAATTAGGTTGTTTAATAATTTAGTTTCTACTAGTTTATAAGATACTTAAGCTATAGTCCCCTTAATTTCTATAAGTATTATTGATAAATATTAATTTAAGTAATCATTATTAGTATTCTATTTAACTATTATTAGTTATATTTATTGTAAGTTTTGAAATGCTTAATATTTCTTTGCTTTATTTGTCTTATTAAGAAATCTGAAGTAAAGTTTGATTATTTAATCTTCCCCTTCAATTAGTAAGAGGACTAAGCCCTAGTTCTCAAGTTGATAGAATAAAATAGTATTTTACTTATATTAAATAAGATCTTTTAGCTTTTAATCTCTTATATATTGCAAGGATAGTGCTTGTAGAATACTATTTTGTGACTTATATTATATCTTTTGAAATAATAGTAATAAATTATTATTTCTTTTTAATCTTCTTTTATTATTTTCAGAACTCAATCATTTATCTCTAAAACTGCTCCTTAAAAATAGAACAATCAATCATAAACTCATAATCTAGAATAATAAAATCTTTGTTCTTATCAAATTAAACCTTTAAGATTTCTATTAAACAGAATTCTTTCTAATGTTAGATTAAACATTCAGAACCCTTTAAGAAGTCAAATTATACTACAAAAAATATACCACTCAAAGTCAGTTATTTAAGCCTTATTTCTCCATAACTACTACATAGTTCTAAAAGCCTCTATAGGTTTCCTATTTTCAATCTAAATTTTTTAAATCATATAAATAAAAATACTCAATAGGCATAATAGGCTAATAAAGACTAATTCTAGGCTTATAAAGAGAAATTAAAAATAGGTTTATTATTAGCCTTTTTTATTTAAGATATTTAGTTTAAACAATAAATTTATTACCATTGAAAGTATTTTATCATACAATCTGTTTATTATCTTTACTATAACAATACTAGGAATTTACATCTAGCAAGGTACTTTATTCCCTTTTTTCTTCTTATTATTTTTAGTAACAATACAAGTATAATCTACTATACCCTTTTCACACTTACTTATCTTAGAACTCTCCCCTTCTTTTTTATTTGCTTTCTGAAGCGAGCAGAATAGAGTAAAAATATTTATCAGGCTTATATCTTTAAATGCTTTCTTCTTCCGTTAGATATTAATCTTAAAGTTCCTTCTAGAAACATAAAAGTGGTGATTGAAACTGCCCAAATTAAAGTTCGAATTTTTGTTTTAGTAGTTGATTTTGCTTTTTTTTTGAGCACTTTCTTTTAATTCTTACTATAACTCTCATGAGTCATCAAATTGTGTATTTTGTTTCTAGAGGGAATTATTATCGAAGAAAAGACTGAGTGAGTGACATTAAAAAGGTTTAGAAATGTTTAATAGAATGCGAAATGGGCCCAATTTATTGCTTGGAAAACTAAATCTGAAGAAATTACTCTAGAAGATCTATTGATAAAATAATTTTACTCAGGATAGCTAAAGCCACAGATAAGACACCATCAACGGGAATTAAAAAGAAAAAAAAACTAATTAGCTATAATTACCTTACTCAGCACAGTTATATGGAAAATATAATAAATATCTAATTTTTTCACACACCAATATCGAAATATTAAAGTGTCTTGTTCTATGAGGTTTGATAATGGCACATTCAAGAGTAGAATTACCCTATGCTAAAAAATATTGTGCAGTTTCATTAGTGTAAAATCAGGCTTTCAATTAGTATATTAGCTTAAGATTATCTTAAAAATATCTTATTGGACTATCTGCTTAACTAGTATTCTCATATTCTTGAGTATATCTTTTTTAATGATGCTTTTTTCTAATTACTCTAATTATCTGATTACTAACTAGACTATGGCTTCGAATTAGAGATTCTTTCTTCCTTTGACTTATAGCTATGATAATTTTATATTTAGCGTATTTAGAGATAGTATATAGGAGTTCGCTATAACTATAGAAAAAGGCAGTCTAAGATAGAATCTGTTGCAACAAAACAATCTAAGATAGCCCTTCATAGCTCAGGTATGGAGTTTGATTAAGCTCGCTAGAATTAGATAAATGAAACTAAAGGTAGTTAGTTTTAGAATCTATGTTTAATGAAGTTATTGAGAAAAGAATAAATAATAAAATTAAGCCTTAAACTTTCATATTCTGTTATTTTACTATTAGAGAAAATACTCTCAAGGGACATTAATAAGACTAACGCTGCGTTAAGAATATTAATTAAACAATCAATCTGATTAGAAGACTTTATTTATTGTTTTTTTCTTACAGATCTAGTGTAGAAATGTAAGCCTTAAACTTTATATAACATATATGGCTGATATCATCAAAAAGTTGATTCATTTCTAGTTATAGGTTTATTAATCACTTACAAGCTAAAATTCTGACTCAAAATTAGCTATCATATAGTTTTGACTCAATAAAAAGCTCTTCATAATACCTTAAAATGTTTGCTTGTTATTAGTTTTAGAACAGTATACTTTCTACTTCTCTATAACTCTACTCTACTGATTAAAGTTCTTAACTAGTATATTCTTAACGTTATATCCCTTATTCTTTTATTATTTTTATTAATCGTTTAGGCTATATAATCTCATATTTATCTATTATCAACTGTTTACGATACTTTTTTATCATCTAATACCTTGGAATTATATTAGGAGTAACCATATTAATCTAGTAAGTAGGAATTTTATTTTAATGGTATTAGATTTGATGTTTTCTCTTCTATAATGAATTTTATGGGAATCCTTAACTTAAGAAATAAGTTATTAATATCTTTAGGACTATAGACTTACTTTCTTAACTTCTGATTTATTAAATACTTTATTTTAACTTGCTTTTTAGTCTTTATAATGGAAAATTTGAGTTTGTAAGTGCTCTTCCAGAATGTCAAGTTTTTAAGGAAAAAGTTACTATAATATACAAGAATAGGCTATCATTTCATGCAACTGATTCTATTATTAATTAGTTACTATTTTGAGAGTGAAGTTTTAAAGGTTACATACTTCATTTTGTTTCAGCTAGGGATTTAATCTTCTTTTATATATCTACATAGGCTAAGTTGGATTAGATTTAATTTAGCATATTTGAGGTAGCTTTTAAGAAGCTTTTAGGCCTTCGCTTAATTAGAGCTAGAGCAGCTACTTTATTTTTAGAAGGATATAGCTAGTCTAGATTTGCTATAGTTCTCAGCTCAACTATCTAGGATATCAAAAGAACTTTTTGATTCAAGTTTTACCTCTAACAAATAGCAACACCAAACCTTAATTTTCCATATTGCTATTAGTTTTTCTTTATATATTTTCATTTTTAATAGCTTTTGGACTTTTTGGTATTTAAGCTTTAGCATAAAAATGGAAACAATAGCTCAAACTCATAGAGTCTTGGCAAGGTTATCTTGATTATACTCAAGTGACTTCAAATTATTTTTTATAGACTGTGTTTTCATAATTTAATATGCTTACTCAAGGATTTCTTAGATTTTCTATCTTAGAGAAATATTTTAGTTTGACTAGTTTCACTTATAAAGTCATTCTCAAGATTTTGCAAACTTAATTCGATTATTTTACTCACAATTCTTTCTCTAAGCTTACATTAATCTGGATGTAATTTACTGTTGTTTATTACTAAATATGTTCTTGATGTTTTAACTGAATTTAATTTTGGTCTACTATTCAGCATATTAATATTTCCGAAAGAGTTCTTAAGCAAGCTTCTAAAAATGGACCAGGAATATAAAAATATCAAAAATACTGAAGTAATAAGAATAACGCATACCCTTAGGATAGTCTGTGCTTGCCAATCAATTTTTTGCAAATAGTCTTAGTAAAAAGATATTTGATTTATTAAAATGTTTAAATTAAAGTTTGCCTATTTCTTGGATTTGCCACAATACAAGGGCAGAAGTTTTCTCCTCCTAAATAATCCAGCTCTCTCATTTTCTAATTTTTTAGTTAAAAAATTTCCTCTTGATAATTTAATTCTGCGATCACAGAACATTTATTGAATTACTATGCCTACTTTCTTGCTCAGAGTTATTGTTTTTTTGGTCCTTTAATTTAAGTATATAATTCTTCCCTGTAAGCTTTTTGACTTTATTTAAATATTAAATATTATCGAAATAAATGCTTGCAACTCCATAAAAGAATAATATTTCTTTTTATCTTTAAAATATATTATTTTAGGGAGAAGCATGGAAGGTGATATTAGAGGAATTTCCTCTATTTCCATTTTAATTGTAGGAGTTACATTTATCTGTTAAAGTGTCGCAAGTCCAAATTTCTGCTCGCTGTTGCTATATAGAAGATTCAGATCTTAAATCTAATTTCAGAAGTCAGTCAGTTCCTTTTCAGTAGAATTATATCGACTATCACAATTCTTGGATGTATCCCAAATAAATATGTCAACCGAAACATTTTGTCGCCTTAAGGTGCAAATTTCCTTCTCGAGTCATCTAACGCAATTATAAAGGACATAGTCGAGGAGTACTTAGGTTTTGCAGTTTCACTTGTAGATATAGTCTCTTAAATTTCCTTCATTTCACAGATAGTCTCTTCCTTTATCAGTTTAATTGCAATATTCTAAGAGAGCTTTCCCATTGATACTTAGGACATAGCTACGATTATTTTTAAATTCTATTGCTCCTCACCTTGTTTTTTTTGCTTAAAAACAGAAATGAATTTTTTCTTAAAATTAAGGATTTAAATTTCTATTAACTAGATATATTAAATGGTATTAAATACTTATAGTTACTATATGTAGACATTAAGCTAAACTGATTATACTATTTAAATTATTTTCTTATATATATAAAAAGATAATTGTATAAATCCGTTTTAAAATTCATAGATTATTGTATGATTAGACAATTTAAGAGATAAAGTTTAATGATTATACTAATGAATAAAATATAAAGTATAGCAACTAGTATTAGTATTTATAATTAAATAAATAATTAAAGGAATATACTCTATAAGGATAGAAATATATTATTGAAGCATACAATAACAATGCTTTATTTCCATTTTATTTATATTACTAGCTATAAAAGTTTAAATTAGTAGAATTAAAATATCTAACATATATTAAGCATAGTATTTGTAATTAAGTTATTAGGTATTAAGAAAAACTATTAATTTTATCTTTCCAAGTTAGAAGATAAAATAAATCTAGTTATATAGTTTTATATTTAATAGTTTTCGAAATAAAAATGAAACTTATGAGATAGAAAGATTAAATAATAAGGAAATATAATTAACATATCAGATAATATTTCTATATATATCAATAATATACTTCGTATATTAAAAGTGAAAAGAATATGATAAAGAAAATAATTGAGATTTTAAAAAAATTAAATTAAATAAATTAAATAACATCATAAGTTAAAATAAGCCTATAATAATAAAATAAAATGAAATTTAAACTAATTAATATTATCATTTATAAAATGTCTGAAGCATAATAATATTTCAGATAAGGAAATTAATTTTTAGAAGAAGAAAATTATACAGAAGCTATCGAATATTTCAACATTGCTATTATATTAGATCCTAATGATGCAGCTACTCATTGCAATAAAGGAATTGCACTTAAAAATTTAGGTAAACATTGCGAAGCAATCTAGAGCTACGATTTAGCTCTGAAACTTGATCCTAATGATGCAGTTATTCATTGCAATAAAGGAACTGCTTTGAGCGCTTTAGGTAAACATTGCGAAGCAATCTAGAGCTACGATTTAGCTCTGAAACTAAATCCTAATCATGCAGCTACTCATTACAATAAAGGAACTGCTTTGAGCGCTTTAGGTAAACATTGCGAAGCAATCTAGAGCTACGATTTAGCTCTGAAACTTGATCCTAATGATGCAGTTACTCATTGCAATAAAGGAACTGCTTTGAGCGCTTTAGGTAAACATTGCGAAGCAATCTAGAGCTACGATTTAGCTCTGAAACTTGATCCTAATGATGCAGTTACTCATTGCAATAAAGGAATTGCACTTAAAAATTTAGGTAAACATTGCGAAGCAATCTAGAGCTACGATTTAGCTCTGAAACTTGATCCTAATGATGCAGTTACTCATTGCAATAAAGGAATTGCACTTAAAAATTTAGGTAAACATTGCGAAGCAATCTAGAGCTACGATTTAGCTCTGAAACTAAATCCTAATGATGCAGCTACTCATTACAATAAAGGAAATGCTTTGAGCGCTTTAGGTAAACATTGCGAAGCAATCTAGAGCTACGATTTAGCTCTGAAACTTGATCCTAATGATGCAGTTACTCATTGCAATAAAGGAATTGCACTTAAAAATTTAGGTAAACATTGCGAAGCAATCTAGAGCTACGATTTAGCTCTGAAACTAAATCCTAATGATGCAGCTACTCATTACAATAAAGGAAATGCTTTGAGCGCTTTAGGTAAACATTGCGAAGCAATCTAGAGCTACGATTTAGCTCTGAAATTTGATCCTAATCATGCAGTTACTCATTGCAATAAAGGAATTGCACTTAAAAATTTAGGTAAACATTGCGAAGCAATCTAGAGCTACGATTTAGCTCTGAAACTAAATCCTAATGATGCAGCTACTCATTACAATAAAGGAAATGCTTTGAGCGCTTTAGGTAAACATTGCGAAGCAATCTAGAGCTACGATTTAGCTCTGAAACTTGATCCTAATCATGCAGTTACTCATTGCAATAAAGGAATTGCACTTAAAAATTTAGGTAAACATTGCGAAGCAATCTAGAGCTACGATTTAGCTCTGAAACTAAATCCTAATGATGCAGCTACTCATTACAATAAAGGAAATGCTTTGAGCGCTTTAGGTAAACATTGCGAAGCAATCTAGAGCTACGATTTAGCTCTGAAACTAAATTCTAATCATGCAGCTACTCATTACAATAAAGCAAGTACTTTGAGCGATTTAGGTAGACTCGTTGAAGCAATCTAGAGCTACGATTTAGCTCTGAAACTAAATCCTAATGATGCAGCTACTCATTACAATAAAGGAAATGCTTTGAGCGCTTTAGGTAAACATTGCGAAGCAATCTAGAGCTACGATTTAGCTCTGAAACTTGATCCTAATCATGCCAGTTACTCATTGCAATAAAGGAATTGCACTTAAAAATTTAGGTAAACATTGCGAAGCAATCTAGAGCTACGATTTAGCTCTGAAACTAAATCCTAATGATGCAGCTACTCATTACAATAAAGGAAATGCTTTGAGCGCTTTAGGTAAACATTGCGAAGCAATCTAGAGCTACGATTTAGCTCTGAAACTAAATTCTAATCATGCAGCTACTCATTACAATAAAGCAAGTACTTTGAGCGATTTAGGTAGACTCGTTGAAGCAATCTAGAGCTACGATTTAGCTCTGAAACTAAATCCTAATGATGCAGCTACTCATTACAATAAAGGAAATGCTTTGAGCGCTTTAGGTAAACATTGCGAAGCAATCTAGAGCTACGATTTAGCTCTGAAACTTGATCCTAATCATGCAGCTACTCATTGCAATAAAGGAATTGCTTTGAGCGCTTTAGGTAAACATTGCGAAGCAATCTAGAGCTACGATTTAGCTCTGAAACTAAATCCTAATGATGCAGCTACTCATTACAATAAAGGAAATGCTTTGAGCGCTTTAGGTAAACATTGCGAAGCAATCTAGAGCTACGATTTAGCTCTGAAACTTGATCCTAATCATGCAGCTACTCATTGCAATAAAGGAATTGCTTTGAGCGCTTTAGGTAAACATTGCGAAGCAATCTAGAGCTACGATTTAGCTCTGAAACTAAATCCTAATCATGCAGCTACTCATTACAATAAAGGAATTGCTTTGAGCGCTTTAGGTAAACTCGTCGAAGCAATCTATAACTTTAACCAAGCTATCAACATCAATCAAACTGATCCAGCTTTCTTCCTTTCAAAAGGATTAACTCTTTATAAAATATGAAATTATCTTGATTCAATCCAGTGCTTCGACGCTGCAATCTAACTTAATCCTAATTATGCATAAGCTCTTTATTATAAAGGCCTTTGTCTTCAAGCTTTAAATAAGAATCAAGAAGCGATTGAATGCTTCAGTAAAGCAAAGCAACTAAATCCACAATTAGAAATTTCCTAACTTAAAGTTACAAATGAAATAAGTTAAGTAAACTAAATGAAGAATAAAATAAAAGAAGAAGAAATAAAGAATTTCTTATAGTAAATAGATAGTAATAATTAAGTAATAATATGGAAATATAGAGATTTAGTTCCTAACAGTTAATTTTTAGTTGATTTGTAGAAATTAGCTTGTGATGAATTTGGGACTACTTATCTAGTTAGTATCTAAGGAAGCATGTTTTGCTTTAAAGTATTTAACTAGTAGAACGATAAAATAATAGATTAGTTCTGATTTGAATGTAAAGAACTTGTATTAATAAAGAGCTTAAGAGTTTAAAGACTTATAGGATTTGCAGTCGATACTTAAGAACTCGCTCTTTTAACTGATTTTTAGAATAAAGGAAGTTTATTCTAAATTATTTTGACAAAGTAGTTATTCAAAAATAGGCTCTCTCGATACTATAAGAAGCTTAACTTACTTAGTCAAATAGCAGAAGGTTTGTAGGCTATTCACGCTAGAAACTTAATTCATAAAGAAATAAAATCTCTTAATATTCTGTTAGATGATTAAGATTGTCCTAAAATACTAACTTTTGGATTATTTAATTAAGATAACTGATTAAGAGCAATAGAATAGAAAGGTGAACATCAATGAATGGCTCCTGAATAATTTGAAAAGAGAATGAGTAAAAAAAGCGATATCTGATCTTTAGGTTGTATAGGCATTGAGATATTTAACGAAGGATTTCTTTATCCAGTTTAAGATTCTTAGTTAAAGTAAATAGTTTATATCGATAAAATGATTCCTAGTTTTTAAAACGAAATATAGCAAGAACCTTTACTAGTTGATCTATTTTACAGGTGCTTAGCTTTCGACGAGAAAATAAGACCAGACATAGATACTTTTATAAGCCAGTTAGAGCAAATAAAATAGAAGTGAAAACCATATTATGCACATAAAAGTCAGTAACCTATGAATGAAGCTGAAAAAAAACAAATATAGTATATCAGAATTTTAAGAGAAGTGAAAAGGAAGAGTTAAAGACATAAAATATTTTATCTCAAAATTTTATTATTATTCTTACATTACTATTAACTTTCTAATTAGCTTTACTTATTAACAAGATATTATTGAAATAGGAATCAATCAATCAAATTATAATTAAAACCTAATATTATGATTAAATTAAAATGATTATCTAATTCATTTAATCTACAGATATGTATATCGGCTTCTACTTCAATATTTAATTGTGATTTAAATTTCTAGCTACTTTATGAAACTTATTTAGGAACTTTTTAAATAACTAATTTACTAAAATTTCGGCGTTTTGAATAAATTTGATTTAAGTGAAAATTGCTATAATATCAAAAACACTTTAAGTTGTTAAAATTACCTAATTTGCTAGAAACTAAGAAATAATTTAAATTATTATTAAAGGATTAGTTTGAATCTTAAATAAGACTTTATAAGCAAAATTATTAATTTTGATTAAATGAATGATTAATTATTATTTTATAGTAGCATTATACATAAATGTATATTTAAGAGAAGAAAATAGAATAGAACATTCATCTCTCTAATAATGAAAAAAAACCAAGAAAGCAAGTAAATAAAGAGGAGATAAAAATGTAGATAGAAATGAGATTCTAGTTCCTCTTCAGAGGGAAAAGTAAAGGTTGATCTGAGTAAATAAGTTAATCCAGAACTCAAAATTACATATTACTCTAAAATTAAATTGAACTAATGAAAGCATAAATTGCAAAGTATGAAGAAGCTTTCTATAAACAAATAGAAAAAATCCGAAAGTTAATGAACTGCATAGAAGATCAAAATAATGAATTGCTAATTCTTAAAAGTTAACTGATAAAAAAAAGTCTTTTAACAGAAAATTAACTTTATGAAATGTCTTAATCCAATTTCAAATAATCACAAAGAATGATTATAGAAGAAGATCT
>CAMPDV010006693.1:0-19707 GCA_946699065.1 Loxodes magnus
GGGAACTGCAGATTATACGGTGAGACTATGGGACGTCAAGACAGGTACCTGTAAGACCATGAGTGGTCACACTAGTTATGTATCATCTGTGAATATATCCAGTGATTCAGAGTTCATCGTATCGGGAAGTGCAGATTATACGGTGAGACTATGGGACGTCAAGACAGGTACCTGTAAGACCATGAGTGGTCACACTAGTTATGTATCATCTGTGGCAATATCCAGTGATTCAGAGTTCATCGTATCGGGAACTGCAGATTATACGGTGAGACTATGGGACGTCAAGACAGGTACCTGTAAGACCATGAGTGGTCACACTAGTTATGTATCATCTGTGAATATATCCAGTGATTCAGAGTTCATCGTATCGGGAAGTGGAGATTATACGGTGAGACTATGGGACGTCAAGACAGGTACCTGTAAGACCATGAGTGGTCACACTAGTTATGTATCATCTGTGAATATATCCAGTGATTCAGAGTTCATCGTATCGGGAAGTGCAGATTATACGGTGAGACTATGGGACGTCAAGACAGGTACCTGTAAGACCATGAGTGGTCACACTAGTTATGTATCATCTGTGAATATATCCAGTGATTCAGAGTTCATCGTATCGGGAAGTGGAGATTATACGGTGAGACTATGGGACGTCAAGACAGGTACCTGTAAGACCATGAGTGGTCACACTAGTTATGTATCATCTGTGAATATATCCAGTGATTCAGAGTTCATCGTATCGGGAAGTGGAGATTATACGGTGAGACTATGGGACGTCAAGACAGGTACCTGTAAGACCATGAGTGGTCACACTATTCATGTATCATCTGTGAATATATCCAGTAATTCAGAGTTCATCGTATCGGGAAGTGGAGATTATACGGTGAGACTATGGGACGTCAAGACAGGTACCTGTAAGACCATGAGTGGTCACACTAGTTATGTATCATCTGTGAATATATCCAGTGATTCAGAGTTCATCGTATCGGGAAGTGCAGATTATACGGTGAGACTATGGGACGTCAAGACAGGTACCTGTAAGACCATGAGTGGTCACACTAGTTATGTATCATCTGTGAATATATCCAGTGATTCAGAGTTCATCGTATCGGGAAGTGCAGATTATACGGTGAGACTATGGGACGTCAAGACAGGTACCTGTAAGACCATGAGTGGTCACACTATTCATGTATCATCTGTGAATATATCCAGTGATTCAGAGTTCATCGTATCGGGAACTGCAGATTATACGGTGAGACTATGGGACGTCAAGACAGGTACCTGTAAGACCATTAGTGGTCACACTAGTTATGTATCATCTGTGAATATATCCAGTGATTCAGAGTTCATCGTATCGGGAAGTGCAGATTATACGGTGAGACTATGGGACGTCAAGACAGGTACCTGTAAGACCATGAGTGGTCACACTATTCATGTATCATCTAAGAATATATCCAGTGATTCAGAGTTCATCGTATCGGGAAGTGCAGATTATACGGTGAGACTATGGGACGTCAAGACAGGTACCTGTAAGACCATGAGTGGTCACACTAGTTATGTATCATCTGTGAATATATCCAGTGATTCAGAGTTCATCGTATCGGGAAGTGCAGATTATACGGTGAGACTATGGGACGTCAAGACAGGTACCTGTAAGACCATGAGTGGTCACACAAGTTGTGTATCATCTGTGAATATATCCAGTGATTCAGAGTTCATCGTATCGGGAAGTGCAGATTAGACGGTGAGACTATGGGACGTCAAGACAGGTACCTGTAAGACCATGAGTGGTCACACTAGTTATGTATCATCTGTGAATATATCCAGTGATTCAGAGTTCATCGTATCGGGAAGTGCAGATTAGACGGTGAGACTATGGGACGTCAAGACAGGTACCTGTAAGACCATGAGTGGTCACACTAGTTATGTATCATCTGTGGCAATATCCAGTGATTCAGAGTTCATCGTATCGGGAACTGCAGATTATACGGTGAGACTATGGGACGTCAAGACAGGTACCTGTAAGACCATGAGTGGTCACACTAGTTATGTATCATCTGTGAATATATCCAGTGATTCAGAGTTCATCGTATCGGGAAGTGGAGATTATACGGTGAGACTATGGGACGTCAAGACAGGTACCTGTAAGACCATGAGTGGTCACACTATTCATGTATGATCTGTGACAATATCCAGTGATTCAGAGTTCATCGTATCGGGAAGTGCAGATTAGACGGTGAGACTATGGGACGTCAAGACAGGTACCTGTAAGACCATGAGTGGTCACACTATTCATGTATCATCTGTGAATATATCCAGTGATTCAGAGTTCATCGTATCGGGAAGTGGAGATTATACGGTGAGACTATGGGACGTCAAGACAGGTACCTGTAAGACCATGAGTGGTCACACTAGTTATGTATATGCTGTGGCTATATCCAGTGATTCAGAGTTCATCGTATCGGGAAGTGCAGATTATACGGTGAGACTATGGGACGTCAAGACAGGTACCTGTAAGACCATGAGTGGTCACACTATTCATGTATCATCTGTGAATATATCCAGTGATTCAGAGTTCATCGTATCGGGAAGTAATGATTATACGGTGAGACTATGGGACGTCAAGACAGGTACCTGTAAGACCATGAGTGTCCACACTAGTTATGTATCATCTGTGAATATATCCAGTGATTCAGAGTTCATCGTATCGGGAAGTGGAGATTATACGGTGAGACTATGGGACGTCAAGACAGGTACCTGTAAGACCATGAGTGGTCACACTAGTTATGTATATGCTGTGGCTATATCCAGTGATTCAGAGTTCATCGTATCGGGAAGTGCAGATTATACGGTGAGACTATGGGACGTCAAGACAGGTACCTGTAAGACCATGAGTGGTCACACTATTCATGTATCATCTGTGAATATATCCAGTGATTCAGAGTTCATCGTATCGGGAAGTGGAGATTATACGGTGAGACTATGGGACGTCAAGACAGGTACCTGTAAGACCATGAGTGGTCACACTAGTTATGTATCATCTGTGAATATATCCAGTGATTCAGAGTTCATCGTATCGGGAAGTGCAGATTATACGGTGAGACTATGGGACGTCAAGACAGGTACCTGTAAGACCATGAGTGGTCACACTATTCATGTATCATCTGTGAATATATCCAGTGATTCAGAGTTCATCGTATCGGGAACTGCAGATTATACGGTGAGACTATGGGACGTCAAGACAGGTACCTGTAAGACCATGAGTGGTCACACTAGTTATGTATCATCTGTGAATATATCCAGTGATTCAGAGTTCATCGTATCGGGAAGTGGAGATTATACGGTGAGACTATGGGACGTCAAGACAGGTACCTGTAAGACCATGAGTGGTCACACTAGTTATGTATCATCTGTGAATATATCCAGTGATTCAGAGTTCATCGTATCGGGAAGTGCAGATTATACGGTGAGACTATGGGACGTCAAGACAGGTACCTGTAAGACCATGAGTGGTCACACAAGTTGTGTATCATCTGTGAATATATCCAGTGATTCAGAGTTCATCGTATCGGGAACTGCAGATTAGACGGTGAGACTATGGGACGTCAAGACAGGTACCTGTAAGACCATGAGTGGTCACACTAGTTATGTATCATCTGTGAATATATCCAGTGATTCAGAGTTCATCGTATCGGGAAGTAATGATTATACGGTGAGACTATGGGACGTCAAGACAGGTACCTGTAAGACCATGAGTGGTCACACAAGTTGTGTATCATCTGTGAATATATCCAGTGATTCAGAGTTCATCGTATCGGGAAGTGCAGATTAGACGGTGAGACTATGGGACGTCAAGACAGGTACCTGTAAGACCATGAGTGGTCACACTAGTTATGTATCATCTGTGGCAATATCCAGTGATTCAGAGTTCATCGTATCGGGAACTGCAGATTATACGGTGAGACTATGGGACGTCAAGACAGGTACCTGTAAGACCATGAGTGGTCACACTAGTTATGTATCATCTGTGAATATATCCAGTGATTCAGAGTTCATCGTATCGGGAAGTGGAGATTATACGGTGAGACTATGGGACGTCAAGACAGGTACCTGTAAGACCATGAGTGGTCACACTATTCATGTATGATCTGTGACAATATCCAGTGATTCAGAGTTCATCGTATCGGGAAGTGCAGATTAGACGGTGAGACTATGGGACGTCAAGACAGGTACCTGTAAGACCATGAGTGGTCACACTATTCATGTATCATCTGTGAATATATCCAGTGATTCAGAGTTCATCGTATCGGGAAGTGGAGATTATACGGTGAGACTATGGGACGTCAAGACAGGTACCTGTAAGACCATGAGTGGTCACACTAGTTATGTATATGCTGTGGCTATATCCAGTGATTCAGAGTTCATCGTATCGGGAAGTGCAGATTATACGGTGAGACTATGGGACGTCAAGACAGGTACCTGTAAGACCATGAGTGGTCACACTATTCATGTATCATCTGTGAATATATCCAGTGATTCAGAGTTCATCGTATCGGGAAGTAATGATTATACGGTGAGACTATGGGACGTCAAGACAGGTACCTGTAAGACCATGAGTGTCCACACTAGTTATGTATCATCTGTGAATATATCCAGTGATTCAGAGTTCATCGTATCGGGAAGTGGAGATTATACGGTGAGACTATGGGACGTCAAGACAGGTACCTGTAAGACCATGAGTGGTCACACTAGTTATGTATATGCTGTGGCTATATCCAGTGATTCAGAGTTCATCGTATCGGGAAGTGCAGATTATACGGTGAGACTATGGGACGTCAAGACAGGTACCTGTAAGACCATGAGTGGTCACACTATTCATGTATCATCTGTGAATATATCCAGTGATTCAGAGTTCATCGTATCGGGAAGTGGAGATTATACGGTGAGACTATGGGACGTCAAGACAGGTACCTGTAAGACCATGAGTGGTCACACTAGTTATGTATCATCTGTGAATATATCCAGTGATTCAGAGTTCATCGTATCGGGAAGTGCAGATTATACGGTGAGACTATGGGACGTCAAGACAGGTACCTGTAAGACCATGAGTGGTCACACTATTCATGTATCATCTGTGAATATATCCAGTGATTCAGAGTTCATCGTATCGGGAACTGCAGATTATACGGTGAGACTATGGGACGTCAAGACAGGTACCTGTAAGACCATGAGTGGTCACACTAGTTATGTATCATCTGTGAATATATCCAGTGATTCAGAGTTCATCGTATCGGGAAGTGGAGATTATACGGTGAGACTATGGGACGTCAAGACAGGTACCTGTAAGACCATGAGTGGTCACACTAGTTATGTATCATCTGTGAATATATCCAGTGATTCAGAGTTCATCGTATCGGGAAGTGCAGATTATACGGTGAGACTATGGGACGTCAAGACAGGTACCTGTAAGACCATGAGTGGTCACACAAGTTGTGTATCATCTGTGAATATATCCAGTGATTCAGAGTTCATCGTATCGGGAACTGCAGATTAGACGGTGAGACTATGGGACGTCAAGACAGGTACCTGTAAGACCATGAGTGGTCACACTAGTTATGTATCATCTGTGAATATATCCAGTGATTCAGAGTTCATCGTATCGGGAAGTAATGATTATACGGTGAGACTATGGGACGTCAAGACAGGTACCTGTAAGACCATGAGTGGTCACACAAGTTGTGTATCATCTGTGAATATATCCAGTGATTCAGAGTTCATCGTATCGGGAAGTGCAGATTAGACGGTGAGACTATGGGACGTCAAGACAGGTACCTGTAAGACCATGAGTGGTCACACTAGTTATGTATCATCTGTGAATATATCCAGTGATTCAGAGTTCATCGTATCGGGAAGTGCAGATTATACGGTGAGACTATGGGACGTCAAGACAGGTACCTGTAAGACCATGAGTGGTCACACTAGTTATGTATCATCTGTGGCTATATCCAGTGATTCAGAGTTCATCGTATCGGGAAGTGGAGATTATACGGTGAGACTATGGGACGTCAAGACAGGTACCTGTAAGACCATGAGTGGTCACACTAGTTATGTATCATCTGTGAATATATCCAGTGATTCAGAGTTCATCGTATCGGGAAGTGGAGATTATACGGTGAGACTATGGGACGTCAAGACAGGTACCTGTAAGACCATGAGTGGTCACACTAGTTATGTATCATCTGTGAATATATCCAGTGATTCAGAGTTCATCGTATCGGGAAGTGCAGATTATACGGTGAGACTATGGGACGTCAAGACAGGTACCTGTAAGACCATGAGTGGTCACACTATTCATGTATGATCTGTGAATATATCCAGTGATTCAGAGTTCATCGTATCGGGAAGTGGAGATTATACGGTGAGACTATGGGACGTCAAGACAGGTACCTGTAAGACCATGAGTGGTCACACTAGTTATGTATCATCTGTGAATATATCCAGTGATTCAGAGTTCATCGTATCGGGAAGTGCAGATTATACGGTGAGACTATGGGACGTCAAGACAGGTACCTGTAAGACCATGAGTGGTCACACTAGTTATGTATCATCTGTGAATATATCCAGTGATTCAGAGTTCATCGTATCGGGAAGTGCAGATTATACGGTGAGACTATGGGACGTCAAGACAGGTACCTGTAAGACCATGAGTGGTCACACTAGTTATGTATCATCTGTGAATATATCCAGTGATTCAGAGTTCATCGTATCGGGAAGTGCAGATTATACGGTGAGACTATGGGACGTCAAGACAGGTACCTGTAAGACCATGAGTGGTCACACTATTCATGTATCATCTGTGAATATATCCAGTAATTCAGAGTTCATCGTATCGGGAAGTGGAGATTATACGGTGAGACTATGGGACGTCAAGACAGGTACCTGTAAGACCATGAGTGGTCACACTATTCATGTATCATCTGTGAATATATCCAGTGATTCAGAGTTCATCGTATCGGGAAGTGCAGATTAGACGGTGAGACTATGGGACGTCAAGACAGGTACCTGTAAGACCATGAGTGGTCACACTAGTTATGTATCATCTGTGAATATATCCAGTGATTCAGAGTTCATCGTATCGGGAAGTGCAGATTATACGGTGAGACTATGGGACGTCAAGACAGGTACCTGTAAGACCATGAGTGGTCACACTAGTTATGTATCATCTGTGGCAATATCCAGTGATTCAGAGTTCATCGTATCGGGAACTGCAGATTATACGGTGAGACTATGGGACGTCAAGACAGGTACCTGTAAGACCATGAGTGGTCACACTAGTTATGTATCATCTGTGAATATATCCAGTGATTCAGAGTTCATCGTATCGGGAAGTGCAGATTATACGGTGAGACTATGGGACGTCAAGACAGGTACCTGTAAGACCATGAGTGGTCACACTAGTTATGTATCATCTGTGAATATATCCAGTGATTCAGAGTTCATCGTATCGGGAAGTGCAGATTATACGGTGAGACTATGGGACGTCAAGACAGGTACCTGTAAGACCATGAGTGGTCACACTAGTTATGTATCATCTGTGAATATATCCAGTGATTCAGAGTTCATCGTATCGGGAAGTGCAGATTATACGGTGAGACTATGGGACGTCAAGACAGGTACCTGTAAGACCATGAGTGGTCACACTAGTTATGTATCATCTGTGAATATATCCAGTGATTCAGAGTTCATCGTATCGGGAAGTGCAGATTATACGGTGAGACTATGGGACGTCAAGACAGGTACCTGTAAGACCATGAGTGGTCACACTATTCATGTATCATCTAAGAATATATCCAGTGATTCAGAGTTCATCGTATCGGGAAGTGCAGATTATACGGTGAGACTATGGGACGTCAAGACAGGTACCTGTAAGACCATGAGTGGTCACACTAGTTATGTATCATCTGTGAATATATCCAGTGATTCAGAGTTCATCGTATCGGGAAGTGCAGATTATACGGTGAGACTATGGGACGTCAAGACAGGTACCTGTAAGACCATGAGTGGTCACACTAGTTATGTATCATCTGTGAATATATCCAGTGATTCAGAGTTCATCGTATCGGGAAGTGCAGATTATACGGTGAGACTATGGGACGTCAAGACAGGTACCTGTAAGACCATGAGTGGTCACACTATTCATGTATCATCTGTGAATATATCCAGTGATTCAGAGTTCATCGTATCGGGAACTGCAGATTATACGGTGAGACTATGGGACGTCAAGACAGGTACCTGTAAGACCATTAGTGGTCACACTAGTTATGTATCATCTGTGAATATATCCAGTGATTCAGAGTTCATCGTATCGGGAAGTGCAGATTATACGGTGAGACTATGGGACGTCAAGACAGGTACCTGTAAGACCATGAGTGGTCACACTATTCATGTATCATCTAAGAATATATCCAGTGATTCAGAGTTCATCGTATCGGGAAGTGCAGATTATACGGTGAGACTATGGGACGTCAAGACAGGTACCTGTAAGACCATGAGTGGTCACACTAGTTATGTATCATCTGTGAATATATCCAGTGATTCAGAGTTCATCGTATCGGGAAGTGGAGATTATACGGTGAGACTATGGGACGTCAAGACAGGTACCTGTAAGACCATGAGTGGTCACACTAGTTATGTATCATCTGTGAATATATCCAGTGATTCAGAGTTCATCGTATCGGGAAGTGCAGATTATACGGTGAGACTATGGGACGTCAAGACAGGTACCTGTAAGACCATGAGTGGTCACACTAGTTATGTATCATCTGTGAATATATCCAGTGATTCAGAGTTCATCGTATCGGGAAGTGCAGATTAGACGGTGAGACTATGGGACGTCAAGACAGGTACCTGTAAGACCATGAGTGGTCACACTAGTTATGTATCATCTGTGGCAATATCCAGTGATTCAGAGTTCATCGTATCGGGAACTGCAGATTATACGGTGAGACTATGGGACGTCAAGACAGGTACCTGTAAGACCATGAGTGGTCACACTAGTTATGTATCATCTGTGAATATATCCAGTGATTCAGAGTTCATCGTATCGGGAAGTGCAGATTATACGGTGAGACTATGGGACGTCAAGACAGGTACCTGTAAGACCATGAGTGGTCACACTATTCATGTATCATCTGTGAATATATCCAGTGATTCAGAGTTCATCGTATCGGGAAGTGGAGATTATACGGTGAGACTATGGGACGTCAAGACAGGTACCTGTAAGACCATGAGTGGTCACACTATTCATGTATCATCTGTGAATATATCCAGTGATTCAGAGTTCATCGTATCGGGAAGTGCAGATTAGACGGTGAGACTATGGGACGTCAAGACAGGTACCTGTAAGACCATGAGTGGTCACACTAGTTATGTATCATCTGTGAATATATCCAGTGATTCAGAGTTCATCGTATCGGGAACTGCAGATTATACGGTGAGACTATGGGACGTCAAGACAGGTACCTGTAAGACCATGAGTGGTCACACTATTCATGTATCATCTGTGAATATATCCAGTGATTCAGAGTTCATCGTATCGGGAAGTGGAGATTATACGGTGAGACTATGGGACGTCAAGACAGGTACCTGTAAGACCATGAGTGGTCACACTAGTTATGTATCATCTGTGAATATATCCAGTGATTCAGAGTTCATCGTATCGGGAAGTGCAGATTATACGGTGAGACTATGGGACGTCAAGACAGGTACCTGTAAGACCATGAGTGGTCACACTAGTTATGTATCATCTGTGAATATATCCAGTGATTCAGAGTTCATCGTATCGGGAAGTGCAGATTATACGGTGAGACTATGGGACGTCAAGACAGGTACCTGTAAGACCATGAGTGGTCACACTATTCATGTATCATCTGTGAATATATCCAGTAATTCAGAGTTCATCGTATCGGGAAGTGGAGATTATACGGTGAGACTATGGGACGTCAAGACAGGTACCTGTAAGACCATGAGTGGTCACACTAGTTATGTATCATCTGTGAATATATCCAGTGATTCAGAGTTCATCGTATCGGGAAGTGCAGATTATACGGTGAGACTATGGGACGTCAAGACAGGTACCTGTAAGACCATGAGTGGTCACACTATTCATGTATCATCTGTGAATATATCCAGTAATTCAGAGTTCATCGTATCGGGAAGTGGAGATTATACGGTGAGACTATGGGACGTCAAGACAGGTACCTGTAAGACCATGAGTGGTCACACTATTCATGTATCATCTGTGAATATATCCAGTGATTCAGAGTTCATCGTATCGGGAACTGCAGATTATACGGTGAGACTATGGGACGTCAAGACAGGTACCTGTAAGACCATTAGTGGTCACACTAGTTATGTATCATCTGTGAATATATCCAGTGATTCAGAGTTCATCGTATCGGGAAGTGCAGATTATACGGTGAGACTATGGGACGTCAAGACAGGTACCTGTAAGACCATGAGTGGTCACACTATTCATGTATCATCTAAGAATATATCCAGTGATTCAGAGTTCATCGTATCGGGAACTGCAGATTATACGGTGAGA
Source organism: Loxodes magnus (assembly GCA_946699065.1). NCBI lineage: Eukaryota > Ciliophora > Karyorelictea > Loxodida > Loxodidae > Loxodes > Loxodes magnus. The sequence goes on from CAMPDV010006693.1 coordinate 10,604, forward strand.
CTATGGGACGTCAAGACAGGTACCTGTAAGACCATGAGTGGTCACACTAGTTATGTATCATCTGTGAATATATCCAGTGATTCAGAGTTCATCGTATCGGGAAGTGGAGATTATACGGTGAGACTATGGGACGTCAAGACAGGTACCTGTAAGACCATGAGTGGTCACACTAGTTATGTATCATCTGTGAATATATCCAGTGATTCAGAGTTCATCGTATCGGGAAGTGCAGATTATACGGTGAGACTATGGGACGTCAAGACAGGTACCTGTAAGACCATGAGTGGTCACACTAGTTATGTATCATCTGTGAATATATCCAGTGATTCAGAGTTCATCGTATCGGGAAGTGCAGATTAGACGGTGAGACTATGGGACGTCAAGACAGGTACCTGTAAGACCATGAGTGGTCACACTAGTTATGTATCATCTGTGAATATATCCAGTGATTCAGAGTTCATCGTATCGGGAAGTGGAGATTATACGGTGAGACTATGGGACGTCAAGACAGGTACCTGTAAGACCATGAGTGGTCACACTAGTTATGTATCATCTGTGAATATATCCAGTGATTCAGAGTTCATCGTATCGGGAAGTGCAGATTATACGGTGAGACTATGGGACGTCAAGACAGGTACCTGTAAGACCATGAGTGGTCACACTAGTTATGTATCATCTGTGAATATATCCAGTGATTCAGAGTTCATCGTATCGGGAAGTGCAGATTATACGGTGAGACTATGGGACGTCAAGACAGGTACCTGTAAGACCATGAGTGGTCACACTATTCATGTATCATCTGTGAATATATCCAGTGATTCAGAGTTCATCGTATCGGGAAGTGGAGATTATACGGTGAGACTATGTTACGTCAAGACAGGTACCTGTAAGACCATGAGTGGTCACACTAGTTATGTATCATCTGTGAATATATCCAGTGATTCAGAGTTCATCGTATCGGGAAGTGCAGATTATACGGTGAGACTATGGGACGTCAAGACAGGTACCTGTAAGACCATGAGTGGTCACACTAGTTATGTATCATCTGTGAATATATCCAGTGATTCAGAGTTCATCGTATCGGGAAGTGCAGATTATACGGTGAGACTATGGGACGTCAAGACAGGTACCTGTAAGACCATGAGTGGTCACACTAGTTATGTATCATCTGTGAATATATCCAGTGATTCAGAGTTCATCGTATCGGGAAGTGGAGATTATACGGTGAGACTATGGGACGTCAAGACAGGTACCTGTAAGACCATGAGTGGTCACACTATTCATGTATCATCTGTGAATATATCCAGTAATTCAGAGTTCATCGTATCGGGAAGTGGAGATTATACGGTGAGACTATGGGACGTCAAGACAGGTACCTGTAAGACCATGAGTGGTCACACTATTCATGTATCATCTGTGAATATATCCAGTGATTCAGAGTTCATCGTATCGGGAAGTGCAGATTATACGGTGAGACTATGGGACGTCAAGACAGGTACCTGTAAGACCATGAGTGGTCACACTATTCATGTATCATCTAAGAATATATCCAGTAATTCAGAGTTCATCGTATCGGGAAGTGCAGATTATACGGTGAGACTATGGGACGTCAAGACAGGTACCTGTAAGACCATGAGTGGTCACACTAGTTATGTATCATCTGTGAATATATCCAGTGATTCAGAGTTCATCGTATCGGGAAGTGCAGATTATACGGTGAGACTATGGGACGTCAAGACAGGTACCTGTAAGACCATGAGTGGTCACACTAGTTATGTATCATCTGTGAATATATCCAGTGATTCAGAGTTCATCGTATCGGGAAGTGCAGATTATACGGTGAGACTATGGGACGTCAAGACAGGTACCTGTAAGACCATGAGTGGTCACACTATTCATGTATCATCTGTGAATATATCCAGTGATTCAGAGTTCATCGTATCGGGAAGTGGAGATTATACGGTGAGACTATGAGACGCCAAGACAGGTACCTGTAAGACCATGAGTGGTCACACTATTCATGTATCATCTGTGAATATATCCAGTGATTCAGAGTTCATCGTATCGGGAAGTGGAGATTATACGGTGAGACTATGGGACGTCAAGACAGGTACCTGTAAGACCATGAGTGGTCACACTAGTTATGTATCATCTGTGAATATATCCAGTGATTCAGAGTTCATCGTATCGGGAAGTGGAGATTATACGGTGAGACTATGGGACGTCAAGACAGGTACCTGTAAGACCATGAGTGGTCACACTATTCATGTATCATCTGTGAATATATCCAGTGATTCAGAGTTCATCGTATCGGGAAGTGCAGATTATACGGTGAGACTATGGGACGTCAAGACAGGTACCTGTAAGACCATGAGTGGTCACACTAGTTATGTATCATCTGTGAATATATCCAGTGATTCAGAGTTCATCGTATCGGGAAGTGGAGATTATACGGTGAGACTATGGGACGTCAAGACAGGTACCTGTAAGACCATGAGTGGTCACACTATTCATGTATCATCTGTGAATATATCCAGTGATTCAGAGTTCATCGTATCGGGAAGTGCAGATTATACGGTGAGACTATGGGACGTCAAGACAGGTACCTGTAAGACCATGAGTGGTCACACTAGTTATGTATCATCTGTGAATATATCCAGTGATTCAGAGTTCATCGTATCGGGAAGTGCAGATAATACGGTGAGACTATGGGACGTCAAGACAGGTACCTGTAAGACCATGAGTGGTCACACTAGTTATGTATCATCTGTGAATATATCCAGTGATTCAGAGTTCATCGTATCGGGAAGTGCAGATTATACGGTGAGACTATGGGACGTCAAGACAGGTACCTGTAAGACCATGAGTGGTCACACTAGTTGTGTATCATCTGTGAATATATCCAGTGATTCAGAGTTCATCGTATCGGGAAGTGCAGATTAGACGGTGAGACTATGGGACGTCAAGACAGGTACCTGTAAGACCATGAGTGGTCACACTAGTTATGTATCATCTGTGAATATATCCAGTGATTCAGAGTTCATCGTATCGGGAAGTGCAGATTATACGGTGAGACTATGGGACGTCAAGACAGGTACCTGTAAGACCATGAGTGGTCACACTAGTTATGTATCATCTGTGAATATATCCAGTGATTCAGAGTTCATCGTATCGGGAAGTGCAGATTATACGGTGAGACTATGGGACGTCAAGACAGGTACCTGTAAGACCATGAGTGGTCACACTATTCATGTATCATCTGTGAATATATCCAGTAATTCAGAGTTCATCGTATCGGGAAGTGGAGATTATACGGTGAGACTATGGGACGTCAAGACAGGTACCTGTAAGACCATGAGTGGTCACACTATTCATGTATCATCTGTGAATATATCCAGTGATTCAGAGTTCATCGTATCGGGAAGTGGAGATTATACGGTGAGACTATGGGACGTCAAGACAGGTACCTGTAAGACCATGAGTGGTCACACTATTCATGTATCATCTGTGAATATATCCAGTAATTCAGAGTTCATCGTATCGGGAAGTGGAGATTATACGGTGAGACTATGGGACGTCAAGACAGGTACCTGTAAGACCATGAGTGGTCACACTATTCATGTATCATCTGTGAATATATCCAGTGATTCAGAGTTCATCGTATCGGGAAGTGGAGATTATACGGTGAGACTATGGGACGTCAAGACAGGTACCTGTAAGACCATGAGTGGTCACACTATTCATGTATCATCTGTGAATATATCCAGTGATTCAGAGTTCATCGTATCGGGAAGTGCAGATTATACGGTGAGACTATGGGACGTCAAGACAGGTACCTGTAAGACCATGAGTGGTCACACTATTCATGTATCATCTGTGAATATATCCAGTGATTCAGAGTTCATCGTATCGGGAAGTGGAGATTATACGGTGAGACTATGGGACGTCAAGACAGGTACCTGTAAGACCATGAGTGGTCACACTAGTTATGTATCATCTGTGAATATATCCAGTGATTCAGAGTTCATCGTATCGGGAAGTGCAGATTATACGGTGAGACTATGGGACGTCAAGACAGGTACCTGTAAGACCATGAGTGGTCACACTAGTTGTGTATCATCTGTGAATATATCCAGTGATTCAGAGTTCATCGTATCGGGAAGTGCAGATTAGACGGTGAGACTATGGGACGTCAAGACAGGTACCTGTAAGACCATGAGTGGTCACACTAGTTATGTATCATCTGTGAATATATCCAGTGATTCAGAGTTCATCGTATCGGGAAGTGCAGATTATACGGTGAGACTATGGGACGTCAAGACAGGTACCTGTAAGACCATGAGTGGTCACACTAGTTATGTATCATCTGTGAATATATCCAGTGATTCAGAGTTCATCGTATCGGGAAGTGCAGATTATACGGTGAGACTATGGGACGTCAAGACAGGTACCTGTAAGACCATGAGTGGTCACACTATTCATGTATCATCTGTGAATATATCCAGTAATTCAGAGTTCATCGTATCGGGAAGTGGAGATTATACGGTGAGACTATGGGACGTCAAGACAGGTACCTGTAAGACCATGAGTGGTCACACTATTCATGTATCATCTGTGAATATATCCAGTGATTCAGAGTTCATCGTATCGGGAAGTGGAGATTATACGGTGAGACTATGGGACGTCAAGACAGGTACCTGTAAGACCATGAGTGGTCACACTATTCATGTATCATCTGTGAATATATCCAGTAATTCAGAGTTCATCGTATCGGGAAGTGGAGATTATACGGTGAGACTATGGGACGTCAAGACAGGTACCTGTAAGACCATGAGTGGTCACACTATTCATGTATCATCTGTGAATATATCCAGTGATTCAGAGTTCATCGTATCGGGAAGTGGAGATTATACGGTGAGACTATGGGACGTCAAGACAGGTACCTGTAAGACCATGAGTGGTCACACTATTCATGTATCATCTGTGAATATATCCAGTGATTCAGAGTTCATCGTATCGGGAAGTGCAGATTATACGGTGAGACTATGGGACGTCAAGACAGGTACCTGTAAGACCATGAGTGGTCACACTATTCATGTATCATCTGTGAATATATCCAGTGATTCAGAGTTCATCGTATCGGGAAGTGGAGATTATACGGTGAGACTATGGGACGTCAAGACAGGTACCTGTAAGACCATGAGTGGTCACACTAGTTATGTATCATCTGTGAATATATCCAGTGATTCAGAGTTCATCGTATCGGGAAGTGCAGATTATACGGTGAGACTATGGGACGTCAAGACAGGTACCTGTAAGACCATGAGTGGTCACACTAGTTATGTATCATCTGTGAATATATCCAGTGATTCAGAGTTCATCGTATCGGGAAGTGCAGATTATACGGTGAGACTATGGGACGTCAAGACAGGTACCTGTAAGACCATGAGTGGTCACACTAGTTATGTATCATCTGTGAATATATCCAGTGATTCAGAGTTCATCGTATCGGGAAGTGCAGATTATACGGTGAGACTATGGGACGTCAAGACAGGTACCTGTAAGACCATGAGTGGTCACACTAGTTATGTATCATCTGTGAATATATCCAGTGATTCAGAGTTCATCGTATCGGGAAGTGCAGATTAGACGGTGAGACTATGGGACGTCAAGACAGGTACCTGTAAGACCATGAGTGGTCACACTAGTTATGTATCATCTGTGAATATATCCAGTGGTTCAGAGTTCATCGTATCGGGAAGTGCAGATTATACGGTGAGACTATGGGACGTCAAGACAGGTACCTGTAAGACCATGAGTGGTCACACTAGTTGTGTATCATCTGTGGCTATATCCAGTGATTTAGAGTTCATCGTATCGGGAAGTGGAGATTATACGGTGAGACTATGGGACGTCAAGACAGGTACCTGTAAGACCATGAGTGGTCACACTAGTTATGTATCATCTGTGAATATATCCAGTTATTCAGAGTTCATCGTATCGGGAAGTGCAGATTATACGGTGAGACTATGGGACGTCAAGACAGGTACCTGTAAGACCATGAGTGGTCACACTATTCATGTATGATCTGTGACAATATCCAGTGATTCAGAGTTCATCGTATCGGGAACTGCAGATTAGACGGTGAGACTATGAGACGTCAAGACAGGTACCTGTAAGACCATGAGTGGTCACACTAGTTATGTATCATCTGTGAATATATCCAGTGATTCAGAGTTCATCGTATCGGGAAGTGGAGATTATACGGTGAGACTATGGGACGTCAAGACAGGTACCTGTAAGACCATGAGTGTTCACACAGGTTATGTATATTCTGTGGCTATATCCAGTGATTTAGAGTTCATCGTATCGGGAAGTGGAGATTATACGGTGAGACTATGGGACGTCAAGACAGGTACCTGTAAGACCATGAGTGGTCACACTAGTTATGTTTCATCTGTGAATATATCCAGTGATTCAGAGTTCATCGTATCGGGAAGTGGAGATTATACGGTGAGACTATGGGACGTCAAGACAGGTACCTGTAAGACCATGAGTGTCCACACAGGTTATGTATATGCTGTGGCTATATCCAGTGATTCAGAGTTCATCGTATCGGGAAGTGGAGATTATACGGTGAGACTATGGGACGTCAAGACAGGTACCTGTAAGACCATGAGTGTTCACACTAGTTATGTTTCATCTGTGAATATATCCAGTGATTCAGAGTTCATCGTATCGGGAAGTGGAGATTATACGGTGAGACTATGGGACGTCAAGACAGGTACCTGTAAGACCATGAGTGGTCACACTAGTTATGTATCATCTGTGAATATATCCAGTGATTCAGAGTTCATCGTATCGGGAACTGCAGATTATACGGTGAGACTATGGGACGTCAAGACAGGTACCTGTAAGACCATGAGTGGTCACACTATTCATGTATCATCTGTGAATATATCCAGTGATTCAGAGTTCATCGTATCGGGAAGTGCAGATTATACGGTGAGACTATGGGACGTCAAGACAGGTACCTGTAAGACCATGAGTGGTCACACTAGTTATGTATATGCTGTGGCTATATCCAGTGATTCAGAGTTCATCGTATCGGGAAGTGCAGATTATACGGTGAGACTATGGGACGTCAAGACAGGTACCTGTAAGACCATGAGTGGTCACACTAGTTATGTATCATCTGTGAATATATCCAGTGATTCAGAGTTCATCGTATCGGGAAGTGCAGATTATACGGTGAGACTATGGGACGTCAAGACAGGTACCTGTAAGACCATGAGTGGTCACACTAGTTATGTATCATCTGTGGCAATATCCAGTGATTCAGAGTTCATCGTATCGGGAACTGCAGATTATACGGTGAGACTATGGGACGTCAAGACAGGTACCTGTAAGACCATGAGTGGTCACACTAGTTATGTATCATCTGTGAATATATCCAGTGATTCAGAGTTCATCGTATCGGGAAGTGGAGATTATACGGTGAGACTATGGGACGTCAAGACAGGTACCTGTAAGACCATGAGTGTTCACACAGGTTATGTATATTCTGTGGCTATATCCAGTGATTTAGAGTTCATCGTATCGGGAAGTGGAGATTATACGGTGAGACTATGGGACGTCAAGACAGGTACCTGTAAGACCATGAGTGGTCACACTAGTTATGTTTCATCTGTGAATATATCCAGTGATTCAGAGTTCATCGTATCGGGAAGTGGAGATTATACGGTGAGACTATGGGACGTCAAGACAGGTACCTGTAAGACCATGAGTGTCCACACAGGTTATGTATATGCTGTGGCTATATCCAGTGATTCAGAGTTCATCGTATCGGGAAGTGGAGATTATACGGTGAGACTATGGGACGTCAAGACAGGTACCTGTAAGACCATGAGTGGTCACACTAGTTATGTTTCATCTGTGAATATATCCAGTGATTCAGAGTTCATCGTATCGGGAAGTGCAGATTAGACGGTGAGACTATGGGACGTCAAGACAGGTACCTGTAAGACCATGAGTGGTCACACTATTCATGTATCATCTGTGAATATATCCAGTAATTCAGAGTTCATCGTATCGGGAAGTGGAGATTATACGGTGAGACTATGGGACGTCAAGACAGGTACCTGTAAGACCATGAGTGGTCACACTATTCATGTATCATCTGTGAATATATCCAGTGATTCAGAGTTCATCGTATCGGGAAGTGCAGATTATACGGTGAGACTATGGGACGTCAAGACAGGTACCTGTAAGACCATGAGTGGTCACACTAGTTATGTATCATCTGTGAATATATCCAGTGATTCAGAGTTCATCGTATCGGGAAGTGCAGATTATACGGTGAGACTATGGGACGTCAAGACAGGTACCTGTAAGACCATGAGTGGTCACACTAGTTATGTATCATCTGTGAATATATCCAGTGATTCAGAGTTCATCGTATCGGGAAGTGCAGATTATACGGTGAGACTATGGGACGTCAAGACAGGTACCTGTAAGACCATGAGTGGTCACACTAGTTATGTATCATCTGTGAATATATCCAGTGATTCAGAGTTCATCGTATCGGGAAGTGCAGATTATACGGTGAGACTATGGGACGTCAAGACAGGTACCTGTAAGACCATGAGTGGTCACACTAGTTATGTATCATCTGTGAATATATCCAGTGATTCAGAGTTCATCGTATCGGGAAGTGCAGATTATACGGTGAGACTATGGGACGTCAAGACAGGTACCTGTAAGACCATGAGTGTTCACACAGGTTATGTATATTCTGTGGCTATATCCAGTGATTCAGAGTTCATCGTATCGGGAACTGCAGATTATACGGTGAGACTATGGGACGTCAAGACAGGTACCTGTAAGACCATGAGTGGTCACACTAGTTATGTATCATCTGTGGCAATATCCAGTGATTCAGAGTTCATCGTATCGGGAAGTGCAGATTATACGGTGAGACTATGGGACGTCAAGACAGGTACCTGTAAGACCATGAGTGGTCACACTATTCATGTATCATCTGTGAATATATCCAGTGATTCAGAGTTCATCGTATCGGGAAGTGCAGATTATACGGTGAGACT
>CAMPDV010006694.1:0-16327 GCA_946699065.1 Loxodes magnus
CGTGCTGATCACTTTTAATATTTTTAAAGATATGAGTAAAAAATGAGAAAAAGTGTTTTTGAAGAAAAAGGATGAATTTGGTTTAAATAAAAGTGAAGATAATTATAAATGTGATCGGCCATACTATGCCAAAAGCACCGGATCCCATCCGAACTCCGAAGTTAAGCGGCATAAGGCGTGGTTAGTACTCAGGTGGGGGACCACTGGGGAAGCCCACGTGCTGATCACTTTTAATATTTTTAAAGATATGAGTAAAAAATGAGAAAAAGTGTTTTTGAAGAAAAAGGATGAATTTGGTTTAAATAAAAGTGAAGATAATTATAAATGTGATCGGCCATACTATGCCAAAAGCACCGGATCCCATCCGAACTCCGAAGTTAAGCGGCATAAGGCGTGGTTAGTACTCAGGTGGGGGACCACTGGGGAAGCCCACGTGCTGATCACTTTTAATATTTTTAAAGATATGAGTAAAAAATGAGAAAAAGTGTTTTTGAAGAAAAAGGATGAATTTGGTTTAAATAAAAGTGAAGATAATTATAAATGTGATCGGCCATACTATGCCAAAAGCACCGGATCCCATCCGAACTCCGAAGTTAAGCGGCATAAGGCGTGGTTAGTACTCAGGTGGGGGACCACTGGGGAAGCCCACGTGCTGATCACTTTTAATATTTTTAAAGATATGAGTAAAAAATGAGAAAAAGTGTTTTTGAAGAAAAAGGATGAATTTGGTTTAAATAAAAGTGAAGATAATTATAAATGTGATCGGCCATACTATGCCAAAAGCACCGGATCCCATCCGAACTCCGAAGTTAAGCGGCATAAGGCGTGGTTAGTACTCAGGTGGGGGACCACTGGGGAAGCCCACGTGCTGATCACTTTTAATATTTTTAAAGATATGAGTAAAAAATGAGAAAAAGTGTTTTTGAAGAAAAAGGATGAATTTGGTTTAAATAAAAGTGAAGATAATTATAAATGTGATCGGCCATACTATGCCAAAAGCACCGGATCCCATCCGAACTCCGAAGTTAAGCGGCATAAGGCGTGGTTAGTACTCAGGTGGGGGACCACTGGGGAAGCCCACGTGCTGATCACTTTTAATATTTTTAAAGATATGAGTAAAAAATGAGAAAAAGTGTTTTTGAAGAAAAAGGATGAATTTGGTTTAAATAAAAGTGAAGATAATTATAAATGTGATCGGCCATACTATGCCAAAAGCACCGGATCCCATCCGAACTCCGAAGTTAAGCGGCATAAGGCGTGGTTAGTACTCAGGTGGGGGACCACTGGGGAAGCCCACGTGCTGATCACTTTTAATATTTTTAAAGATATGAGTAAAAAATGAGAAAAAGTGTTTTTGAAGAAAAAGGATGAATTTGGTTTAAATAAAAGTGAAGATAATTATAAATGTGATCGGCCATACTATGCCAAAAGCACCGGATCCCATCCGAACTCCGAAGTTAAGCGGCATAAGGCGTGGTTAGTACTCAGGTGGGGGACCACTGGGGAAGCCCACGTGCTGATCACTTTTAATATTTTTAAAGATATGAGTAAAAAATGAGAAAAAGTGTTTTTGAAGAAAAAGGATGAATTTGGTTTAAATAAAAGTGAAGATAATTATAAATGTGATCGGCCATACTATGCCAAAAGCACCGGATCCCATCCGAACTCCGAAGTTAAGCGGCATAAGGCGTGGTTAGTACTCAGGTGGGGGACCACTGGGGAAGCCCACGTGCTGATCACTTTTAATATTTTTAAAGATATGAGTAAAAAATGAGAAAAAGTGTTTTTGAAGAAAAAGGATGAATTTGGTTTAAATAAAAGTGAAGATAATTATAAATGTGATCGGCCATACTATGCCAAAAGCACCGGATCCCATCCGAACTCCGAAGTTAAGCGGCATAAGGCGTGGTTAGTACTCAGGTGGGGGACCACTGGGGAAGCCCACGTGCTGATCACTTTTAATATTTTTAAAGATATGAGTAAAAAATGAGAAAAAGTGTTTTTGAAGAAAAAGGATGAATTTGGTTTAAATAAAAGTGAAGATAATTATAAATGTGATCGGCCATACTATGCCAAAAGCACCGGATCCCATCCGAACTCCGAAGTTAAGCGGCATAAGGCGTGGTTAGTACTCAGGTGGGGGACCACTGGGGAAGCCCACGTGCTGATCACTTTTAATATTTTTAAAGATATGAGTAAAAAATGAGAAAAAGTGTTTTTGAAGAAAAAGGATGAATTTGGTTTAAATAAAAGTGAAGATAATTATAAATGTGATCGGCCATACTATGCCAAAAGCACCGGATCCCATCCGAACTCCGAAGTTAAGCGGCATAAGGCGTGGTTAGTACTCAGGTGGGGGACCACTGGGGAAGCCCACGTGCTGATCACTTTTAATATTTTTAAAGATATGAGTAAAAAATGAGAAAAAGTGTTTTTGAAGAAAAAGGATGAATTTGGTTTAAATAAAAGTGAAGATAATTATAAATGTGATCGGCCATACTATGCCAAAAGCACCGGATCCCATCCGAACTCCGAAGTTAAGCGGCATAAGGCGTGGTTAGTACTCAGGTGGGGGACCACTGGGGAAGCCCACGTGCTGATCACTTTTAATATTTTTAAAGATATGAGTAAAAAATGAGAAAAAGTGTTTTTGAAGAAAAAGGATGAATTTGGTTTAAATAAAAGTGAAGATAATTATAAATGTGATCGGCCATACTATGCCAAAAGCACCGGATCCCATCCGAACTCCGAAGTTAAGCGGCATAAGGCGTGGTTAGTACTCAGGTGGGGGACCACTGGGGAAGCCCACGTGCTGATCACTTTTAATATTTTTAAAGATATGAGTAAAAAATGAGAAAAAGTGTTTTTGAAGAAAAAGGATGAATTTGGTTTAAATAAAAGTGAAGATAATTATAAATGTGATCGGCCATACTATGCCAAAAGCACCGGATCCCATCCGAACTCCGAAGTTAAGCGGCATAAGGCGTGGTTAGTACTCAGGTGGGGGACCACTGGGGAAGCCCACGTGCTGATCACTTTTAATATTTTTAAAGATATGAGTAAAAAATGAGAAAAAGTGTTTTTGAAGAAAAAGGATTAATTTGGTTTAAATAAAAGTGAAGATAATTATAAATGTGATCGGCCATACTATGCCAAAAGCACCGGATCCCATCCGAACTCCGAAGTTAAGCGGCATAAGGCGTGGTTAGTACTCAGGTGGGGGACCACTGGGGAAGCCCACGTGCTGATCACTTTTAATATTTTTAAAGATATGAGTAAAAAATGAGAAAAAGTGTTTTTGAAGAAAAAGGATGAATTTGGTTTAAATAAAAGTGAAGATAATTATAAATGTGATCGGCCATACTATGCCAAAAGCACCGGATCCCATCCGAACTCCGAAGTTAAGCGGCATAAGGCGTGGTTAGTACTCAGGTGGGGGACCACTGGGGAAGCCCACGTGCTGATCACTTTTAATATTTTTAAAGATATGAGTAAAAAATGAGAAAAAGTGTTTTTGAAGAAAAAGGATGAATTTGGTTTAAATAAAAGTGAAGATAATTATAAATGTGATCGGCCATACTATGCCAAAAGCACCGGATCCCATCCGAACTCCGAAGTTAAGCGGCATAAGGCGTGGTTAGTACTCAGGTGGGGGACCACTGGGGAAGCCCACGTGCTGATCACTTTTAATATTTTTAAAGATATGAGTAAAAAATGAGAAAAAGTGTTTTTGAAGAAAAAGGATGAATTTGGTTTAAATAAAAGTGAAGATAATTATAAATGTGATCGGCCATACTATGCCAAAAGCACCGGATCCCATCCGAACTCCGAAGTTAAGCGGCATAAGGCGTGGTTAGTACTCAGGTGGGGGACCACTGGGGAAGCCCACGTGCTGATCACTTTTAATATTTTTAAAGATATGAGTAAAAAATGAGAAAAAGTGTTTTTGAAGAAAAAGGATGAATTTGGTTTAAATAAAAGTGAAGATAATTATAAATGTGATCGGCCATACTATGCCAAAAGCACCGGATCCCATCCGAACTCCGAAGTTAAGCGGCATAAGGCGTGGTTAGTACTCAGGTGGGGGACCACTGGGGAAGCCCACGTGCTGATCACTTTTAATATTTTTAAAGATATGAGTAAAAAATGAGAAAAAGTGTTTTTGAAGAAAAAGGATGAATTTGGTTTAAATAAAAGTGAAGATAATTATAAATGTGATCGGCCATACTATGCCAAAAGCACCGGATCCCATCCGAACTCCGAAGTTAAGCGGCATAAGGCGTGGTTAGTACTCAGGTGGGGGACCACTGGGGAAGCCCACGTGCTGATCACTTTTAATATTTTTAAAGATATGAGTAAAAAATGAGAAAAAGTGTTTTTGAAGAAAAAGGATGAATTTGGTTTAAATAAAAGTGAAGATAATTATAAATGTGATCGGCCATACTATGCCAAAAGCACCGGATCCCATCCGAACTCCGAAGTTAAGCGGCATAAGGCGTGGTTAGTACTCAGGTGGGGGACCACTGGGGAAGCCCACGTGCTGATCACTTTTAATATTTTTAAAGATATGAGTAAAAAATGAGAAAAAGTGTTTTTGAAGAAAAAGGATGAATTTGGTTTAAATAAAAGTGAAGATAATTATAAATGTGATCGGCCATACTATGCCAAAAGCACCGGATCCCATCCGAACTCCGAAGTTAAGCGGCATAAGGCGTGGTTAGTACTCAGGTGGGGGACCACTGGGGAAGCCCACGTGCTGATCACTTTTAATATTTTTAAAGATATGAGTAAAAAATGAGAAAAAGTGTTTTTGAAGAAAAAGGATGAATTTGGTTTAAATAAAAGTGAAGATAATTATAAATGTGATCGGCCATACTATGCCAAAAGCACCGGATCCCATCCGAACTCCGAAGTTAAGCGGCATAAGGCGTGGTTAGTACTCAGGTGGGGGACCACTGGGGAAGCCCACGTGCTGATCACTTTTAATATTTTTAAAGATATGAGTAAAAAATGAGAAAAAGTGTTTTTGAAGAAAAAGGATGAATTTGGTTTAAATAAAAGTGAAGATAATTATAAATGTGATCGGCCATACTATGCCAAAAGCACCGGATCCCATCCGAACTCCGAAGTTAAGCGGCATAAGGCGTGGTTAGTACTCAGGTGGGGGACCACTGGGGAAGCCCACGTGCTGATCACTTTTAATATTTTTAAAGATATGAGTAAAAAATGAGAAAAAGTGTTTTTGAAGAAAAAGGATGAATTTGGTTTAAATAAAAGTGAAGATAATTATAAATGTGATCGGCCATACTATGCCAAAAGCACCGGATCCCATCCGAACTCCGAAGTTAAGCGGCATAAGGCGTGGTTAGTACTCAGGTGGGGGACCACTGGGGAAGCCCACGTGCTGATCACTTTTAATATTTTTAAAGATATGAGTAAAAAATGAGAAAAAGTGTTTTTGAAGAAAAAGGATGAATTTGGTTTAAATAAAAGTGAAGATAATTATAAATGTGATCGGCCATACTATGCCAAAAGCACCGGATCCCATCCGAACTCCGAAGTTAAGCGGCATAAGGCGTGGTTAGTACTCAGGTGGGGGACCACTGGGGAAGCCCACGTGCTGATCACTTTTAATATTTTTAAAGATATGAGTAAAAAATGAGAAAAAGTGTTTTTGAAGAAAAAGGATGAATTTGGTTTAAATAAAAGTGAAGATAATTATAAATGTGATCGGCCATACTATGCCAAAAGCACCGGATCCCATCCGAACTCCGAAGTTAAGCGGCATAAGGCGTGGTTAGTACTCAGGTGGGGGACCACTGGGGAAGCCCACGTGCTGATCACTTTTAATATTTTTAAAGATATGAGTAAAAAATGAGAAAAAGTGTTTTTGAAGAAAAAGGATGAATTTGGTTTAAATAAAAGTGAAGATAATTATTAAATATATTTTAATTCATGAAGATATTTTTATCTGTTAAATCTGATTTTATTATTTTTTGATTATCTCATTTAAGTAGAATCTTACATTTTTTAGTTTTTAAATTATTCTAAATTCTCAAGCTATATGTATTTCTTAAATTATGTTTAATATTTAAAGATATATTTAACATTTCTTTTGATTTTTTGATCCTAGCATCGTGATTTAATGATATAAATGCTATTCAATTAAATAATTCTGGATATACTTAATACAATTTCGAACTTTCATCCTTTATTTATACTTTTCTTTTCATCTTTATCCATTATATTTCTTGCTCTAAGTTATGACAATAAATTTTTATCTTTATACTACTTATATTTTTATTATTAACTCTTTTTCTACTGAAATATTTAAATAATGCATGTAAGAAGAAAGGAAAATACTAGCTTAAGTATAGATTTAGAAACTTGCGTTAGCTATTTTAAATGTAAGAGAGGAAAAATACTTAGTTCAAAGGAGTCATTCTCCTATATATCTCATAAGTGATTTAGATTAATAGTTAGAAGTAAATAATCATCAACTTACTTTTATAAAACAACGTTTGCTGCGTCAAGTAGTTTTTATCCAAATAACTCTTTGATAGTATAATTATTAACACCACAATTTTAAGAAAAGAAGACAGTCACTTTACTGTAAAGATATTTAAAATGGAAAGTAGACTTTAGATAAGCATTCTTTGTAAGATTACAGATCAAGAAAAATAGCAAACAAATAAGATTCGAGTAGCACGAGCAGTATACCTATATTCATCCTCTATTTGGTTTTACTTCACTTAGAGGAATGATTTCATTGCAATAGTTTACCATTTATCTCGAATATAACTATCTTCACTTGCATTCTTTGCAAAGTCATCTAACTATACTGAATTCTCAGTCCAAAATATTAGAAAACAAAACTATTCAAGATAGATATATGTTCAATGTTCTTAGAATCTCTAGAAATAATTGTATAAGAGCCAGTAAGATAAAATTCCTAAATTACTAATATTTACAAGCTTAAACATAAGAAAAGGACTAAACTCCAATTAAATGAATACATAAGTTTGGTTGTATTAACTAAGGGAATTTTTATTATATAAGCATAACTCATTAAAATGAAGTCGCTTTATTTTAATTTGTATGAGCTTTTTAAAAGGTAAATATTATAGATCTAGTTAATAGCTTATAAGCTAAAATAGTAGAAAGAAGGTAGTAATAAGAGTTTAATCTACTAGAAGCTTTTAAGGAAGAAATGTGAGAATAAGCAATAATTAAGAAGACTGAGAATGAGATATGGTAGCAGAGCTGAAAGCTTTGAAGTAGCAATAATCATGTCAAGTATGATTTCTTCCTTTGCTTTTAAGAATAAGAATTATAAATAGGTCTAAAGGTTTTTCTATAGTACAGATCAAAGATTAGATTTAGTCTGTTTTAGTATGTTTAGTGGATAGTAAGATAAAAAAGGATAAGCCTTCACTTAATTCCCTAGTCATTTTATAAAAAGTCATTAAAAGTAACAATAAGTCTTAAATTTAAAAAAGAGGCTTTTCATTTCTAAAAAGCTAAAAGCACTCCATATATAATAATCCTTATCTAATTCAGACTTAAAGAAGCAATTTAAATCATATAAATCAGTTTAAGTTTTAAGTAAGGGAAAAACTATATAATCTTAATTACTAAGCTCGAGCAGTGCTTCCAGAATTAAAATCTGCAGAATATCAAAGCATCAAAGCTACTTTCTTATTATTCAAAATATATACTTCTTTTACATTTTAAACTTTCTCAAAAATGAAATAAAATTTAGTAAGCCTAAGTGCTATAAAATTAATAAAATCATACTCTTATTATCATTAGAGCAATAGAGAGTAAAGAGAATTAAGGAGGTTTAGATGCTAAAAGATTTTTAATTGATAAGTAATGAAGAGCAGAATATAACCTATTGATGTAATATAACAGATGAAATAGGATAGTACGCTAATAAATATTTGAATAACGTCACAAAAATGAAAATGTGAATAAGAACAAAATGCAAATGCAAGATTTATATAGAATTTCCTCTTTTAACTATATTAAATTTTAAATATCAGTATTAGTAAGAAAAAAGCACATGAAATCATAAGAATGAAACTACAAGGAAAATTTAGGTTTAAAATATTAGATTTGATTTTTAATAATATTTTTAGTTCCTCATTAACAGAATTTATTACTTGAATGCTTTTAAATTATAACAAAAAACTAAATTTTGGTAAGCAAACGGTGTCATAGAATAATACTTTTGCATTAATAATTAATAAATATATATCTAATAAACTCAATTTCAAATAGTCTAATAAAATGATAAAAAATAGGTGAAAGAGCAAGATCAGCTAATAAAATAGAGGAAACTTTAATATAAAAAGAAAAAAAAATCTTACTAGTATAGTAAACAATTTAATATATAGTGACTTGACAAAATCTATATAAAAAGTTATTGTAAATATAATCAATCATTACAAAATTACAATATCTCTCATAAAATTTAAAATTTAAGATTACTTACGTTAGAAAACAGAACCTATCATTAACCCATATAATTAATTCTATTTCATCTCATAAAACAAACTTGTTCATTCGCTGAATTTTTATCTTATATATCTCTCTATTAAATAGACTTTAATTTATTATAATGACTAGATATATTTAAGCAAGACAGATTCATTATATTATGAAATAGAACTTAAATTTTTATTATTTCATCTAAAAATATTTCTAGACTCAAAGAAATCAAATTATTCTATTTGAAATGCTCATTAAGGAATCCCAGTCTAAGTTTATGATAGACATATCCTTATGTTGGGATATTTTGGAATGATAATATTAGGCTCCAAGTTTTCATATTTAACTTCATAGTCTATCAGCAAAAAATTCAAATACTACATCTCCATTTATAAATTATTTGGCTAAGATGGAGTAACAGTATTTGATCCTTGCTAACTGATATGCTTACCACGAGATATATCTGGATTCACAAAAGTTTTTCTCAAGTTCTTGCTAAAATATTCTCTGATTCTTAAAGATCAATTACATTGTGAAAAAATAGACTTAAGATCAGGTCACATGAAATTAGGTACTATGAAGCTTTAAGCTAAGTCAGTTTGGTTGAAATTAACTTTAAAGAGATTTAAATAATTGTCGTTGTTATTAGCTTTACTTGAGATAGATGCAAAGCAAACTCTTTTTCCATATTAATAGTTGTGGATGAATTTTTGGTTTATCCATTTACTATATTAATAGAAGTCTACAGATAATATATCCTCTTCACTGTATATCACTGATTTCACCTTCAAATAATTTAGTGTAAGATTGAAAAGGAAAAAGGCATTAGAAGCTTATTATAATGTTTTTCTTTGAAGTTTATCAGTTAAAGTTGAAGGAAAGCTGAGGTTTGTATGATAGATATGGATGATATTGAGAATACCTCTGTGTATGAAGGACTTGATAATATCAGTGGCATTTTTTGAAGATCCATCTTAAGAGGTTATGATAATAGATTTTTTAATTCCATCTACTCTCTCAAGAGATTATAGAGTTTAAAATAATGCATTGCATCTCATAAAAACAGGCATTATAATAGGGAATAATTTTTCTGTGCTTAATTTTAGGGTATCTACAAAGGCTTAATACTGCTTTTAAACCGACTCATAAATTTCGGGATAATACTCCATAGTGCATAAATGATCAAATTTCTGCTCTGTATAAGTAAACTCAGGAGTGAATTTAAAATCTAGGAATTGACCATAATGACATTGTTAATCTGCCAAACATTGGAAATTTCATTAAGATAATTTCTATCTCTCTTTTAATTTAAGTTCATATACTATTCACTTTTAATGTAAGTATTGCTTAAAAAGCGAATAATACTACTTTCTTATGCTATTTATTCAAAATTCTAAGCTTAGCTAAAATCTTTATACTCATTTTGAATTTAAAAATTTTTAAATTCAAAGTTGTTAAGATTTCCCACCAATTCAATGCATCCTTTCTTAACTTCTTGTTTTCGTATAACTTAAGTTCTGATTCTAAACCGTCTTCCCATTTACAATAGACGATGATATTTCAAATCATAGCTTGAAATAATTCTGTCGTTTACTCTTAGTTAAGCTCTAGGTTTTTACTTATTTTCAACTCTATCAAAAAAAGGATGTTCCATACGCTGTCAAAAGAATTTGGATATTATACCATAGATCTTATCTTATTTCAAAGTTACTCATATTCAAATACTGACATCCTTTATCTGATTCCATTTCTAGAACAATCTTACATTTAGTTTAGCTCTAAGATGCATGAACTAGGTATAAAAAATATCCTCAATAGTCGCTAAAGGCACCACATCCTTCAATTTTATTTCCAAATATAGCGTAGAATTTATCACTATTACTATTAGTTGAAGCTTATTGATTACTAGTTATAAGAAGTTTGTCTAATCTAAATTTCACCCAGATAGAGATATGTAACTCAGGAAAGTCAAAAGAACTTATTGGTCCATGGATTATAAACTGTTTATCAGGTAGGAGACTTATTGAAATACCATCTTTAGGTAGATTTTTGAGTATCTTTTCTTATTACTCGGCAACTTACTAAGTCTGGTCAACTTACTAGGCTATATTAATAGAAGTCATATGGAAGATAGGCTATTTATGTCCTTGCTGAGATGCTTGAAGATTATTTTGCTCTTTGAATTTTAGAAACATAAAGAATTAAAAAAAAAAAAAAGCCAGCAAACAGATTAAGGTTTAAAGTTTCATTTTTAATTAAAAAAATAAGCAAATTATACTGCTGCTTAGCTTATATTTAATGAAACTAGGATAAATATAAAATTTATTATTAGTTAAGAAATAAATGGAATAGAAGAAACGAGCTTAGAGAGATTATAATAAAGTCTTAATGGTAGAATTTATTATGAATGATTGCATATAATTTATAGTTAAAGGGTATAATATCATAAGAAATCAATAATGTATATTTTCAATATTTGGTATAAGGTTAGAGAATATAATAGTGAATTGCAAAGGAGAAAATAAAATAACTTAGTCTTTAGTATTGGATCATTTACTATTAGATGCTCGTGGAGATAATTTAAGATACTAATTAAATCAACTATATGTGTCTAAGCTAGGCGTTGTTCTATTATAGGATGGAAATATGAAGAATATTAATAAAACTAAGCTTAAATAAAATGATTGAAGGTATATGCTTTTGAAAGTATATCAATGATCTTTATAGATAAAAAAGAGTATTATTATATATTGTACCAAATCATGAAAACACTAAAAATATTTAGACTATTAATTCCAAGATTACTGCTACATAAAGGATGAAATGGGATCAATTTAAATCACAGCCATCTGAGTAAAATGATTGAAAATGAAATTTTTATCGAAGAATAGTAGAGAATTAATAATAAAGAAGCACAGCCTTATGTAAATTAAAAGTTCAGGATGTTTTATTAAAAGAGTTATGAATTTTAGTAAAACCTTTTTTTGGAGTTTCTTTTAATCTAGTTAGCACATTAATTTAAAAGCTTGCTTCTTGTACTAGCTTTAGTTTTTATTCAGGTTACGAATTCAGCTACTCATTCTTACATAATTAAGTTTTTCAATAAAATATTAAAGAATGAACTATAAAAATTTTGCTACTTTATTCATAATCTTAAATGTCCTGACGAAACCAGAATATTTAATTAATTTCCACTGTTCCTATTATCAATTTATTTCTAATAAAAATAGGATAAATTGAGTTTAGCGATTATCGAGGATTTTCACCTCTTTATGCTGAACACCAGATTGCTCCGGTATTAAAAATAAAGTTTTAAAAGTCTCTACTCTTCCCATTGCTCTTGTTATTTCCAATTCTATCTATATTGCTAATCAAATTTTCTCTTATAGATATATCCTAATTCATTTAAGTAAGTTTTTCTCTGATTTTTCTCTACTACATTTATTTTTTTCTTCCTCTACTGTGTTTGTATTCTTCTTTATTTATACCAATACTACGTCTTGAAATTTTGGAATTTCATGCAGTGTCTTCACAAGTGTTCTGTTGAATTGCTGTAATAACATTTTTTCACTACTTTTTGTGGTTTAGCCTTAGTCTTCCTGTTGGTCTCTTCTATTATCAATTGGATCTCCCCTTTGCTCATCTAGCTTCTTTTATAATATTTCCAGTCTATTAATCAGATCAGATTGCTTCTGAATTTTATTTTAGGATTAGCTATTCTGGTCTTAGGATATGTTTCATAAAGCGCTTAGTTCTCTTTCTTAGGATATAAGTCTGGATTTTATTCCTTCCGCTAGGCTGAGTTGTTCCATCAGCTTTTCCTTATCCTTTCTCAGTTTTCTAACCTCTTCCTGGAGGTACAGCACCTCTTTGATGAGCTACTTCATCCTGGCCAGAAGGATTAAATTCTGACACCTCCTAGTGAAGAGCAGACTTCATCTACTTCCTTGGCTTTTAGTTTGATGTAGGACTTATTAAGTGATTACTTTCTAGAATTTCTTCTTCTTCTCATCATCATATCCTACTTGAATTACAGGTTGTTAAGGTTAAGAAAAAGATGATTGGCTAAAATTGGATTCAGGTTTCCTCTTCAACTTTTTGGAGATGGTTTATAAATCTCTTTTGAATCCTTCCATATTTATTAGCTATATATCAATTTATTTCTTTAAATTGTTTTATGTGCAAATATTTAACTTAGAGTTTGACTTGTAATTTTCTAGAATTAATTTGAGCCTTTTATTTTACTTCTTTTAAATGATGGAGTAAAATAACTTAAACATAAGCTCTACATTAATTACATGAGTATTTCCCTTTTTATATCTTAAATTAATTGTTTCTTAATTGTTTTAAAGCTTGTATCATTCAAAAAACTCTAAGTTATAAATCTTTATATTAATAATTAATCTTTGATATTCGAAGCAAGCGGTTTATTACCTTAAATCTTATCTCAATATTCTAAAGTCCTAAAGCCTTTAATAAATTTAATCATAAATACAATTAAAAAATTAAATTTTTAACTTTTTTGGAGATATTTCAACCTCTTACCAGCCAATCTTTAGATTGATATAGAGGCTAAATATAAAAGTTTAAATATCTCTATAACTCTCATCCTTGCTATACATACTGTCCCTGAGATATCCTTTCGCCCTGAAAATTATTGGTATCTTTCATCTTGTATATTTTCCAAATTTGTTGCAATATAATCCTTCTCTTTTTAGTTGTAGCTACTGTTGTAGCTTCTTTTTATTCTTCAACTTCTTCTAGTAGTTTTAGTATTCTTATTTAAAATTTTGAAATTCTTTATATTGCCCATTGATGTCTTAGAGAGTTGCATAAATAGAATCTTTTTACTCTTCTTTTAGGCTTAAATCTTGAGTCATTTCTCCTTCGATTATCATTGGGTCATTTCCTTATTATTGTATGTCCATTTAATGCTGCAATTTTTTATGGTTTTCTTCTATTCTTTCTATTTGTTGACCAGTTCTTTCTGCTTCTATGTTAGTGTTATGATTAATTGTTCTAGTCTTTTGAAATATTTCAAAATGCTTAAGATCTGTTTCTTAGTTCATGATTCTCAATTCTATTTCCTCTGCAATTTCAAGTTTTTCCACATATCTCTTATTATCTTTCTTCAGCTTTTTTATCTCTTCCTCGAGATCTAACATCACTTTATCAGTTAATTATGGCTTATTTACTGCTCTTGGTGAGATTCGAGACTTCCGAGCGCATAATACTTTTAGCCTATTTCCTAGGCTTTTCTACAGAAGTGGAAGATTCGATTTGATGGATAACTGTTTTGGTTTCTTTTCCTAATCCTAAAATCTCTAGGATGTCATTAACTCTTACTTTTTTGGAACCACGAAGAATCCTATTTGAATCCTGACAAATAATTAAGCTTATAAATAAAATTATTTATAAATGCTTAAACATTTAACTAATTATATTTTTCTATAAGACTACTAAGCTATTGATATCTTTATATAAGAAACTATTAATATCTTCCATACTTTATATTTTCTTGCTATTCACTTCCTTTAAAACCAAATCCTCGCTTTCTTCCTTAGTTTTTTGATATTCTAAAATGCATTATTTTTAGTTAATATTTACTCTCATATATCTATTATTAAATCATCATTTGATAAAAAATTAATTAAAACTCGGGAATCTAAACCTTAAGTTCTAACTTGATAGATCAATCTTAAGTCTTATTTAACTAACAAGAGTCAAAAATACAAAAAAGATAAATCTACTCAGGTTAAGGATTGTAAAATACTTAATTTCCTAACAAACTGAAAAGATTTGAGAAGTCTCTTGAGCAAGGAGTTATTTAGCTTTAATGCTTAATGAGAAAATGAATACAGAAATACAGATTACGAAGACGGAAATTAGAATCTTAGGCTTCTTTTGTAAAA
Source organism: Loxodes magnus (assembly GCA_946699065.1). Classification (NCBI taxonomy): domain Eukaryota; phylum Ciliophora; class Karyorelictea; order Loxodida; family Loxodidae; genus Loxodes; species Loxodes magnus. The sequence goes on from CAMPDV010006694.1 coordinate 14,406, forward strand.
TAAAAAAAGAAAGATTAATGCTTGGTAAGTTAAGTTTAGCTTTAAATTGAAACCTTAACTTTAAAATTTATACTAATAAAAAAAAACCTAGCAGCAAATCCATAGAAAAATAAAGAAGAAGTTCAAGATGGAAATTGAATAAAAATTTCTAATATAAATAAATAAATTTTATTATAGAGCTCGTAGCACTCTCGTTGGTGCGCAGCTCTTTAAAAAAAATGTTTCATACTGACAAGAATGTTTGTTACTTATAAAATTATCAGATACTGATAAACCTTGTTCAATACTGGTATAATTATTCAGTACTGATAAAAATGTTCAATACTGATATAATTTTAGAATACTCGTATCTTTAATACTTGCTGGAGGTCCAAGGACATGGCAGGGTTGCGTCTCATTGCATCACCAAAGCAGAGGACGACATGTGTCAATTATGGGTACTTAAATTCCCCACCTCTGATGAAGCTCGCAATATTATTTCTTTTTCGTTCCAGAATTAAAAATAAGCGAAGCCAAGCCAAGTCAAGCCAAGTCAAGCCAGTGTCGAAGGTCAAAGGATCTTATGTCTCGAGGCCAAACCAAAGCAGAGGAAGACATAAAGTCGATTATGGGTACTTAACTTCCCCAACCTCTGATGAAGATGGCCTTTTTGTTCACCTTCGAACAACTATGGCTGTTTTAAAAAATATGTATAATAAAAACTTTATTTCAAGCCCTAAATTAAACGTTTTTCTTGTTGTCAAAAGACTGGATATTTATGGAGGTAAAGCTTAAAATTAAAAAGAGTACTTGATAAACACTGAAAATAATTTGGAACATAGAGGAGATTATATTATAACTATTTTGGAGGTATTTACATAAAGAAATCGATATTAGCTTTTCATGTGGGACTCTATTCAAGCGGGATCTTGATAAATAATAGTAACAAAATAAATAGCTTTAAAGGGGCAACGATGACCTTTTAATTATTTGAAATTTTGAGAAAAATTACAGAAGATGGAAGAGCAATTCTATTAGTTTATTAAACAGAAAGAAGACCTTTTCCAGTTTGAAATTGATTCAGATAAAGACATATACAGTCAAGCAAAGAATAATAAAAACTTTTCATTTTCTTTAATTTGAGGAGGAAACACTTCTTCTAATTAAATATAACTCTAACCCTTTTAGTTAAAATTAATTGATTAATATATCTATATTAATCAAGCCATGTTCCTTATAATTTATTTTAACTTCAAAGCCTAAATACTAAAATAGCAATTAAGATTCGCCCTGTTATAAAAATTAAAAAGATTTAAATAATTATAAGATTCAGCTTTAGACTAGATGCCAGATAGAAAATTTAGCTTTGTTAATTAGCTATTATATATCAACTTATAATTAAACAAGTTAGTTCCTTTTAGTCTAGTTAGATATTCCTTAATTAGTTCTATCTAATTTATTAAGCTAATTATTTTTAGGTCTTTACTCGCTATTAAGATAAATCTTATATAATTGATACCTCTAAACCAAGAATATAGACCTCACTTAACAGCTAATGCGCTAATCCTGACGAGTAATCTACTCTTACAAAAGAATAATAGATTCTTACTAGAAAGAGGCTAATTCTCTTTAAAAATTAAGTTACTGTAAATTAATCAAAATAGATTTGGATTCACTTATGCTATCATTCTGGTTAAAATCATAATCTTATAATTTAAGTCTGCAAATCAGTTTGCCAATTACTAAATAAAAGCTTAAATATAGATATCAGAATTACTAATTATTTGTATAAAAGCTTTATGGTTATAACTGGACATAGAAGTAAATAAACCTCTTATAAATGTATTAAAAGTAGATTTGATAACTTAAATGAAGCAAATTAATGATGTAAAGGATATTTAAATAGTAACGAATGGCTATTAAAAGGATAAAGAGAATTGTAT
>CAMPDV010006695.1:0-19449 GCA_946699065.1 Loxodes magnus
GTATGCTTTGAGAAGTAATAAGTATTTTGAAGAGTGAAGAAGTAAAGTAAGAAAAGAAGATAGAATTTCAGTTTTAAGGAATATGCTTTGAGAAGTAATAAGTATTTGTAAAAGTGAAGAAGTAAAGTAAGAAAAGAATATCTAATGATAAGTTTTAATAGCAAGCACTAAAATATAAGTTATAATATCCAAAATGTTAGAACCAATATAATAATTACGAATCTGTATTCGGTTTGTCAAGATATGCTTGTAGATGAAAGTTAGCCTATAGAAAAGTGATGAAGTGAAGTAAGAAAAGAAGATAGAATTTCAGTTTTAAGCAGTATGCTTTGAGAAGTAATAAGTATTTTGAAGAGTGAAGAAGTAAAGTAAGAAAAGAAGATAGAATTTCAGTTTTAAGGAGTATGCTTTGAGAAGTAATAAGTATTTCTAAAAGTGAAGAAGTAAAGTAAGAAAAGAATATCTAATGATAAGTTTTCGTAGCAAGCACTAAAATATAAGTTAGAATATCCAAAATGTTAGTAATAATATAATAATTACGAATCTGTATTCGGTTTGTCAAGATATGCTAGTAGATGAAAGTTAGCCTATAGAAAAGTGAAGAAGTAAAGTAAGAAAAGAAGATAGAATTTCAGTTTTAAGGAGTATGCTTTGAGAAGTAATAAGTATTTTGAAGAGTGAAGAAGTAAAGTAAGAAAAGAAGATAGAATTTCAGTTTTAAGGAATATGCTTTGAGAAGTAATAAGTATTTGTAAAAGTGAAGAAGTAAAGTAAGAAAAGAATATCTAATGATAAGTTTTAATAGCAAGCACTAAAATATAAGTTATAATATCCAAAATGTTAGAACCAATATAATAATTACGAATCTGTATTCGGTTTGTCAAGATATGCTTGTAGATGAAAGTTAGCCTATAGAAAAGTGATGAAGTGAAGTAAGAAAAGAAGATAGAATTTCAGTTTTAAGCAGTATGCTTTGAGAAGTAATAAGTATTTTGAAGAGTGAAGAAGTAAAGTAAGAAAAGAAGATAGAATTTCAGTTTTAAGGAGTATGCTTTGAGAAGTAATAAGTATTTCTAAAAGTGAAGAAGTAAAGTAAGAAAAGAATATCTAATGATAAGTTTTCGTAGCAAGCACTAAAATATAAGTTAGAATATCCAAAATGTTAGTAATAATATAATAATTACGAATCTGTATTCGGTTTGTCAAGATATGCTAGTAGATGAAAGTTAGCCTATAGAAAAGTGAAGAAGTAAAGTAAGAAAAGAAGATAGAATTTCAGTTTTAAGGAGTATGCTTTGAGAAGTAATAAGTATTTTGAAGAGTGAAGAAGTAAAGTAAGAAAAGAAGATAGAATTTCAGTTTTAAGGAATATGCTTTGAGAAGTAATAAGTATTTGTAAAAGTGAAGAAGTAAAGTAAGAAAAGAATATCTAATGATAAGTTTTAATAGCAAGCACTAAAATATAAGTTATAATATCCAAAATGTTAGTAATAATGTAATAATTACGAATCTGTATTCGGTTTGTCAAGATATGCTAGTAGATGAAAGTTAGCCTATAGAAAAGTGAAGAAGTAAAGTAAGAAAAGAAGATAGAATTTCAGTTTTAAGGAGTATGCTTTGAGAAGTAATAAGTATTTTGAAGAGTGAAGAAGTAAAGTAAGAAAAGAAGATAGAATTTCAGTTTTAAGGAGTATGCTTTGAGAAGTAATAAGTATTTCTAAAAGTGAAGAAGTAAAGTAAGAAAAGAATATCTAATGATAAGTTTTCGTAGCAAGCACTAAAATATAAGTTAGAATATCCAAAATGTTAGTAATAATATAATAATTACGAATCTGTATTCGGTTTGTCAAGATATGCTAGTAGATGAAAGTTAGCCTATAGAAAAGTGAAGAAGTAAAGTAAGAAAAGAAGATAGAATTTCAGTTTTAAGGAGTATGCTTTGAGAAGTAATAAGTATTTTGAAGAGTGAAGAAGTAAAGTAAGAAAAGAAGATAGAATTTCAGTTTTATGAGTATGCTTTGAGAAGTAATAAGTATTTAGAAAAGTGAAGAAGTAAAGTAAGAAAAGAATATCTAATGATAAGTTTTCGTAGCAAGCACTAAAATATAAGTTAGAATATCCAAAATGTTAGTAATAATGTAATAATTACGAATCTGTATTCGGTTTGTCAAGATATGCTAGTAGATGAAAGTTAGCCTATAGAAAAGTGAAGAAGTAAAGTAAGAAAAGAAGATAGAATTTCAGTTTTAAGGAGTATGCTTTGAGAAGTAATAAGTATTTTGAAGAGTGAAGAAGTAAAGTAAGAAAAGAAGATAGAATTTCAGTTTTATGAGTATGCTTTGAGAAGTAATAAGTATTTTGAAGAGTGAAGAAGTAAAGTAAGAAAAGAATATCTAATGATAAGTTTTCGTAGCAAGCACTAAAATATAAGTTAGAATATCCAAAATGTTAGTAATAATGTAATAATTACGAATCTGTATTCGGTTTGTCAAGATATGCTTGTAGATGAAAGTTAGCCTATAGAAAAGTGAAGAAGTAAAGTAAGAAAAGAAGATAGAATTTCAGTTTTAAGCAGTATGCTTTGAGAAGTAATAAGTATTTTGAAGAGTGAAGAAGTAAAGTAAGAAAAGAAGATAGAATTTCAGTTTTAAGGAGTATGCTTTGAGAAGTAATAAGTATTTCTAAAAGTGAAGAAGTAAAGTAAGAAAAGAATATCTAATGATAAGTTTTCGTAGCAAGCACTAAAATATAAGTTAGAATATCCAAAATGTTAGTAATAATATAATAATTACGAATCTGTATTCGGTTTGTCAAGATATGCTAGTAGATGAAAGTTAGCCTATAGAAAAGTGAAGAAGTAAAGTAAGAAAAGAAGATAGAATTTCAGTTTTAAGGAGTATGCTTTGAGAAGTAATAAGTATTTTGAAGAGTGAAGAAGTAAAGTAAGAAAAGAAGATAGAATTTCAGTTTTATGAGTATGCTTTGAGAAGTAATAAGTATTTTGAAGAGTGAAGAAGTAAAGTAAGAAAAGAATATCTAATGATAAGTTTTCGTAGCAAGCACTAAAATATAAGTTAGAATATCCAAAATGTTAGTAATAATGTAATAATTACGAATCTGTATTCGGTTTGTCAAGATATGCTTGTAGATGAAAGTTAGCCTATAGAAAAGTGAAGAAGTAAAGTAAGAAAAGAAGATAGAATTTCAGTTTTAAGGAGTATGCTTTGAGAAGTAATAAGTATTTTGAAGAGTGAAGAAGTAAAGTAAGAAAAGAAGATAGAATTTCAGTTTTATGAGTATGCTTTGAGAAGTAATAAGTATTTTGAAGAGTGAAGAAGTAAAGTAAGAAAAGAATATCTAATGATAAGTTTTCGTAGCAAGCACTAAAATATAAGTTAGAATATCCAAAATGTTAGTAATAATGTAATAATTACGAATCTGTATTCGGTTTGTCAAGATATGCTAGTAGATGAAAGTTAGCCTATAGAAAAGTGAAGAAGTAAAGTAAGAAAAGAAGATAGAATTTCAGTTTTAAGGAGTATGCTTTGAGAAGTAATAAGTATTTTGAAGAGTGAAGAAGTAAAGTAAGAAAAGAAGATAGAATTTCAGTTTTATGAGTATGCTTTGAGAAGTAATAAGTATTTTGAAGAGTGAAGAAGTAAAGTAAGAAAAGAATATCTAATGATAAGTTTTCGTAGCAAGCACTAAAATATAAGTTAGAATATCCAAAATGTTAGTAATAATGTAATAATTACGAATCTGTATTCGGTTTGTCAAGATATGCTTGTAGATGAAAGTTAGCCTATAGAAAAGTGAAGAAGTAAAGTAAGAAAAGAAGATAGAATTTCAGTTTTATGAGTATGCTTTGAGAAGTAATAAGTATTTTGAAGAGTGAAGAAGTAAAGTAAGAAAAGAATATCTAATGATAAGTTTTCGTAGCAAGCACTAAAATATAAGTTAGAATATCCAAAATGTTAGTAATAATGTAATAATTACGAATCTGTATTCGGTTTGTCAAGATATGCTTGTAGATGAAAGTTAGCCTATAGAAAAGTGATGAAGTGAAGTAAGAAAAGAAGATAGAATTTCAGTTTTAAGCAGTATGCTTTGAGAAGTAATAAGTATTTTGAAGAGTGAAGAAGTAAAGTAAGAAAAGAAGATAGAATTTCAGTTTTAAGGAGTATGCTTTGAGAAGTAATAAGTATTTCTAAAAGTGAAGAAGTAAAGTAAGAAAAGAATATCTAATGATAAGTTTTCGTAGCAAGCACTAAAATATAAGTTAGAATATCCAAAATGTTAGTAATAATATAATAATTACGAATCTGTATTCGGTTTGTCAAGATATGCTTGTAGATGAAAGTTAGCCTATAGAAAAGTGAAGAAGTAAAGTAAGAAAAGAAGATAGAATTTCAGTTTTAAGGAGTATGCTTTGAGAAGTAATAAGTATTTTGAAGAGTGAAGAAGTAAAGTAAGAAAAGAAGATAGAATTTCAGTTTTAAGGAGTATGCTTTGAGAAGTAATAAGTATTTCTAAAAGTGAAGAAGTAAAGTAAGAAAAGAATATCTAATGATAAGTTTTCGTAGCAAGCACTAAAATATAAGTTAGAATATCCAAAATGTTAGTAATAATATAATAATTACGAATCTGTATTCGGTTTGTCAAGATATGCTAGTAGATGAAAGTTAGCCTATAGAAAAGTGAAGAAGTAAAGTAAGAAAAGAAGATAGAATTTCAGTTTTAAGGAGTATGCTTTGAGAAGTAATAAGTATTTTGAAGAGTGAAGAAGTAAAGTAAGAAAAGAAGATAGAATTTCAGTTTTAAGGAATATGCTTTGAGAAGTAATAAGTATTTGTAAAAGTGAAGAAGTAAAGTAAGAAAAGAATATCTAATGATAAGTTTTAATAGCAAGCACTAAAATATAAGTTATAATATCCAAAATGTTAGTAATAATGTAATAATTACGAATCTGTATTCGGTTTGTCAAGATATGCTAGTAGATGAAAGTTAGCCTATAGAAAAGTGAAGAAGTAAAGTAAGAAAAGAAGATAGAATTTCAGTTTTAAGGAGTATGCTTTGAGAAGTAATAAGTATTTTGAAGAGTGAAGAAGTAAAGTAAGAAAAGAAGATAGAATTTCAGTTTTAAGGAGTATGCTTTGAGAAGTAATAAGTATTTCTAAAAGTGAAGAAGTAAAGTAAGAAAAGAATATCTAATGATAAGTTTTCGTAGCAAGCACTAAAATATAAGTTAGAATATCCAAAATGTTAGTAATAATATAATAATTACGAATCTGTATTCGGTTTGTCAAGATATGCTAGTAGATGAAAGTTAGCCTATAGAAAAGTGAAGAAGTAAAGTAAGAAAAGAAGATAGAATTTCAGTTTTAAGGAGTATGCTTTGAGAAGTAATAAGTATTTTGAAGAGTGAAGAAGTAAAGTAAGAAAAGAAGATAGAATTTCAGTTTTATGAGTATGCTTTGAGAAGTAATAAGTATTTAGAAAAGTGAAGAAGTAAAGTAAGAAAAGAATATCTAATGATAAGTTTTCGTAGCAAGCACTAAAATATAAGTTAGAATATCCAAAATGTTAGTAATAATGTAATAATTACGAATCTGTATTCGGTTTGTCAAGATATGCTAGTAGATGAAAGTTAGCCTATAGAAAAGTGAAGAAGTAAAGTAAGAAAAGAAGATAGAATTTCAGTTTTAAGGAGTATGCTTTGAGAAGTAATAAGTATTTTGAAGAGTGAAGAAGTAAAGTAAGAAAAGAAGATAGAATTTCAGTTTTATGAGTATGCTTTGAGAAGTAATAAGTATTTTGAAGAGTGAAGAAGTAAAGTAAGAAAAGAATATCTAATGATAAGTTTTCGTAGCAAGCACTAAAATATAAGTTAGAATATCCAAAATGTTAGTAATAATGTAATAATTACGAATCTGTATTCGGTTTGTCAAGATATGCTTGTAGATGAAAGTTAGCCTATAGAAAAGTGAAGAAGTAAAGTAAGAAAAGAAGATAGAATTTCAGTTTTAAGCAGTATGCTTTGAGAAGTAATAAGTATTTTGAAGAGTGAAGAAGTAAAGTAAGAAAAGAAGATAGAATTTCAGTTTTAAGGAGTATGCTTTGAGAAGTAATAAGTATTTCTAAAAGTGAAGAAGTAAAGTAAGAAAAGAATATCTAATGATAAGTTTTCGTAGCAAGCACTAAAATATAAGTTAGAATATCCAAAATGTTAGTAATAATATAATAATTACGAATCTGTATTCGGTTTGTCAAGATATGCTAGTAGATGAAAGTTAGCCTATAGAAAAGTGAAGAAGTAAAGTAAGAAAAGAAGATAGAATTTCAGTTTTAAGGAGTATGCTTTGAGAAGTAATAAGTATTTTGAAGAGTGAAGAAGTAAAGTAAGAAAAGAAGATAGAATTTCAGTTTTAAGGAGTATGCTTTGAGAAGTAATAAGTATTTTGAAGAGTGAAGAAGTAAAGTAAGAAAAGAATATCTAATGATAAGTTTTCGTAGCAAGCACTAAAATATAAGTTAGAATATCCAAAATGTTAGTAATAATATAATAATTACGAATCTGTATTCGGTTTGTCAAGATATGCTAGTAGATGAAAGTTAGCCTATAGAAAAGTGAAGAAGTAAAGTAAGAAAAGAAGATAGAATTTCAGTTTTAAGGAGTATGCTTTGAGAAGTAATAAGTATTTTGAAGAGTGAAGAAGTAAAGTAAGAAAAGAAGATAGAATTTCAGTTTTATGAGTATGCTTTGAGAAGTAATAAGTATTTTGAAGAGTGAAGAAGTAAAGTAAGAAAAGAATATCTAATGATAAGTTTTCGTAGCAAGCACTAAAATATAAGTTAGAATATCCAAAATGTTAGTAATAATGTAATAATTACGAATCTGTATTCGGTTTGTCAAGATATGCTAGTAGATGAAAGTTAGCCTATAGAAAAGTGAAGAAGTAAAGTAAGAAAAGAAGATAGAATTTCAGTTTTAAGGAGTATGCTTTGAGAAGTAATAAGTATTTTGAAGAGTGAAGAAGTAAAGTAAGAAAAGAAGATAGAATTTCAGTTTTATGAGTATGCTTTGAGAAGTAATAAGTATTTTGAAGAGTGAAGAAGTAAAGTAAGAAAAGAATATCTAATGATAAGTTTTCGTAGCAAGCACTAAAATATAAGTTAGAATATCCAAAATGTTAGTAATAATGTAATAATTACGAATCTGTATTCGGTTTGTCAAGATATGCTTGTAGATGAAAGTTAGCCTATAGAAAAGTGAAGAAGTAAAGTAAGAAAAGAAGATAGAATTTCAGTTTTATGAGTATGCTTTGAGAAGTAATAAGTATTTTGAAGAGTGAAGAAGTAAAGTAAGAAAAGAATATCTAATGATAAGTTTTCGTAGCAAGCACTAAAATATAAGTTAGAATATCCAAAATGTTAGTAATAATGTAATAATTACGAATCTGTATTCGGTTTGTCAAGATATGCTTGTAGATGAAAGTTAGCCTATAGAAAAGTGATGAAGTGAAGTAAGAAAAGAAGATAGAATTTCAGTTTTAAGCAGTATGCTTTGAGAAGTAATAAGTATTTTGAAGAGTGAAGAAGTAAAGTAAGAAAAGAAGATAGAATTTCAGTTTTAAGGAGTATGCTTTGAGAAGTAATAAGTATTTCTAAAAGTGAAGAAGTAAAGTAAGAAAAGAATATCTAATGATAAGTTTTCGTAGCAAGCACTAAAATATAAGTTAGAATATCCAAAATGTTAGTAATAATGTAATAATTACGAATCTGTATTCGGTTTGTCAAGATATGCTAGTAGATGAAAGTTAGCCTATAGAAAAGTGAAGAAGTAAAGTAAGAAAAGAAGATAGAATTTCAGTTTTAAGGAGTATGCTTTGAGAAGTAATAAGTATTTTGAAGAGTGAAGAAGTAAAGTAAGAAAAGAAGATAGAATTTCAGTTTTATGAGTATGCTTTGAGAAGTAATAAGTATTTTGAAGAGTGAAGAAGTAAAGTAAGAAAAGAATATCTAATGATAAGTTTTCGTAGCAAGCACTAAAATATAAGTTAGAATATCCAAAATGTTAGTAATAATGTAATAATTACGAATCTGTATTCGGTTTGTCAAGATATGCTTGTAGATGAAAGTTAGCCTATAGAAAAGTGAAGAAGTAAAGTAAGAAAAGAAGATAGAATTTCAGTTTTATGAGTATGCTTTGAGAAGTAATAAGTATTTTGAAGAGTGAAGAAGTAAAGTAAGAAAAGAATATCTAATGATAAGTTTTCGTAGCAAGCACTAAAATATAAGTTAGAATATCCAAAATGTTAGTAATAATGTAATAATTACGAATCTGTATTCGGTTTGTCAAGATATGCTAGTAGATGAAAGTTAGCCTATAGAAAAGTGAAGAAGTAAAGTAAGAAAAGAAGATAGAATTTCAGTTTTAAGGAGTATGCTTTGAGAAGTAATAAGTATTTTGAAGAGTGAAGAAGTAAAGTAAGAAAAGAAGATAGAATTTCAGTTTTATGAGTATGCTTTGAGAAGTAATAAGTATTTTGAAGAGTGAAGAAGTAAAGTAAGAAAAGAATATCTAATGATAAGTTTTCGTAGCAAGCACTAAAATATAAGTTAGAATATCCAAAATGTTAGTAATAATGTAATAATTACGAATCTGTATTCGGTTTGTCAAGATATGCTTGTAGATGAAAGTTAGCCTATAGAAAAGTGAAGAAGTAAAGTAAGAAAAGAAGATAGAATTTCAGTTTTATGAGTATGCTTTGAGAAGTAATAAGTATTTTGAAGAGTGAAGAAGTAAAGTAAGAAAAGAATATCTAATGATAAGTTTTCGTAGCAAGCACTAAAATATAAGTTAGAATATCCAAAATGTTAGTAATAATGTAATAATTACGAATCTGTATTCGGTTTGTCAAGATATGCTTGTAGATGAAAGTTAGCCTATAGAAAAGTGATGAAGTGAAGTAAGAAAAGAAGATAGAATTTCAGTTTTAAGCAGTATGCTTTGAGAAGTAATAAGTATTTTGAAGAGTGAAGAAGTAAAGTAAGAAAAGAAGATAGAATTTCAGTTTTAAGGAGTATGCTTTGAGAAGTAATAAGTATTTCTAAAAGTGAAGAAGTAAAGTAAGAAAAGAATATCTAATGATAAGTTTTCGTAGCAAGCACTAAAATATAAGTTAGAATATCCAAAATGTTAGTAATAATGTAATAATTACGAATCTGTATTCGGTTTGTCAAGATATGCTAGTAGATGAAAGTTAGCCTATAGAAAAGTGAAGAAGTAAAGTAAGAAAAGAAGATAGAATTTCAGTTTTAAGGAGTATGCTTTGAGAAGTAATAAGTATTTTGAAGAGTGAAGAAGTAAAGTAAGAAAAGAAGATAGAATTTCAGTTTTATGAGTATGCTTTGAGAAGTAATAAGTATTTTGAAGAGTGAAGAAGTAAAGTAAGAAAAGAATATCTAATGATAAGTTTTCGTAGCAAGCACTAAAATATAAGTTAGAATATCCAAAATGTTAGTAATAATGTAATAATTACGAATCTGTATTCGGTTTGTCAAGATATGCTTGTAGATGAAAGTTAGCCTATAGAAAAGTGAAGAAGTAAAGTAAGAAAAGAAGATAGAATTTCAGTTTTATGAGTATGCTTTGAGAAGTAATAAGTATTTTGAAGAGTGAAGAAGTAAAGTAAGAAAAGAATATCTAATGATAAGTTTTCGTAGCAAGCACTAAAATATAAGTTAGAATATCCAAAATGTTAGTAATAATGTAATAATTACGAATCTGTATTCGGTTTGTCAAGATATGCTTGTAGATGAAAGTTAGCCTATAGAAAAGTGATGAAGTGAAGTAAGAAAAGAAGATAGAATTTCAGTTTTAAGCAGTATGCTTTGAGAAGTAATAAGTATTTTGAAGAGTGAAGAAGTAAAGTAAGAAAAGAAGATAGAATTTCAGTTTTAAGGAGTATGCTTTGAGAAGTAATAAGTATTTCTAAAAGTGAAGAAGTAAAGTAAGAAAAGAATATCTAATGATAAGTTTTCGTAGCAAGCACTAAAATATAAGTTAGAATATCCAAAATGTTAGTAATAATGTAATAATTACGAATCTGTATTCGGTTTGTCAAGATATGCTAGTAGATGAAAGTTAGCCTATAGAAAAGTGAAGAAGTAAAGTAAGAAAAGAAGATAGAATTTCAGTTTTAAGGAGTATGCTTTGAGAAGTAATAAGTATTTTGAAGAGTGAAGAAGTAAAGTAAGAAAAGAAGATAGAATTTCAGTTTTATGAGTATGCTTTGAGAAGTAATAAGTATTTTGAAGAGTGAAGAAGTAAAGTAAGAAAAGAATATCTAATGATAAGTTTTCGTAGCAAGCACTAAAATATAAGTTAGAATATCCAAAATGTTAGTAATAATGTAATAATTACGAATCTGTATTCGGTTTGTCAAGATATGCTTGTAGATGAAAGTTAGCCTATAGAAAAGTGAAGAAGTAAAGTAAGAAAAGAAGATAGAATTTCAGTTTTATGAGTATGCTTTGAGAAGTAATAAGTATTTTGAAGAGTGAAGAAGTAAAGTAAGAAAAGAATATCTAATGATAAGTTTTCGTAGCAAGCACTAAAATATAAGTTAGAATATCCAAAATGTTAGTAATAATGTAATAATTACGAATCTGTATTCGGTTTGTCAAGATATGCTTGTAGATGAAAGTTAGCCTATAGAAAAGTGATGAAGTGAAGTAAGAAAAGAAGATAGAATTTCAGTTTTAAGCAGTATGCTTTGAGAAGTAATAAGTATTTTGAAGAGTGAAGAAGTAAAGTAAGAAAAGAAGATAGAATTTCAGTTTTAAGGAGTATGCTTTGAGAAGTAATAAGTATTTCTAAAAGTGAAGAAGTAAAGTAAGAAAAGAATATCTAATGATAAGTTTTCGTAGCAAGCACTAAAATATAAGTTAGAATATCCAAAATGTTAGTAATAATGTAATAATTACGAATCTGTATTCGGTTTGTCAAGATATGCTAGTAGATGAAAGTTAGCCTATAGAAAAGTGAAGAAGTAAAGTAAGAAAAGAAGATAGAATTTCAGTTTTAAGGAGTATGCTTTGAGAAGTAATAAGTATTTTGAAGAGTGAAGAAGTAAAGTAAGAAAAGAAGATAGAATTTCAGTTTTATGAGTATGCTTTGAGAAGTAATAAGTATTTTGAAGAGTGAAGAAGTAAAGTAAGAAAAGAATATCTAATGATAAGTTTTCGTAGCAAGCACTAAAATATAAGTTAGAATATCCAAAATGTTAGTAATAATGTAATAATTACGAATCTGTATTCGGTTTGTCAAGATATGCTTGTAGATGAAAGTTAGCCTATAGAAAAGTGAAGAAGTAAAGTAAGAAAAGAAGATAGAATTTCAGTTTTATGAGTATGCTTTGAGAAGTAATAAGTATTTTGAAGAGTGAAGAAGTAAAGTAAGAAAAGAATATCTAATGATAAGTTTTCGTAGCAAGCACTAAAATATAAGTTAGAATATCCAAAATGTTAGTAATAATGTAATAATTACGAATCTGTATTCGGTTTGTCAAGATATGCTTGTAGATGAAAGTTAGCCTATAGAAAAGTGATGAAGTGAAGTAAGAAAAGAAGATAGAATTTCAGTTTTAAGCAGTATGCTTTGAGAAGTAATAAGTATTTTGAAGAGTGAAGAAGTAAAGTAAGAAAAGAAGATAGAATTTCAGTTTTAAGGAGTATGCTTTGAGAAGTAATAAGTATTTCTAAAAGTGAAGAAGTAAAGTAAGAAAAGAATATCTAATGATAAGTTTTCGTAGCAAGCACTAAAATATAAGTTAGAATATCCAAAATGTTAGTAATAATGTAATAATTACGAATCTGTATTCGGTTTGTCAAGATATGCTAGTAGATGAAAGTTAGCCTATAGAAAAGTGAAGAAGTAAAGTAAGAAAAGAAGATAGAATTTCAGTTTTAAGGAGTATGCTTTGAGAAGTAATAAGTATTTTGAAGAGTGAAGAAGTAAAGTAAGAAAAGAAGATAGAATTTCAGTTTTATGAGTATGCTTTGAGAAGTAATAAGTATTTTGAAGAGTGAAGAAGTAAAGTAAGAAAAGAATATCTAATGATAAGTTTTCGTAGCAAGCACTAAAATATAAGTTAGAATATCCAAAATGTTAGTAATAATGTAATAATTACGAATCTGTATTCGGTTTGTCAAGATATGCTTGTAGATGAAAGTTAGCCTATAGAAAAGTGAAGAAGTAAAGTAAGAAAAGAAGATAGAATTTCAGTTTTATGAGTATGCTTTGAGAAGTAATAAGTATTTTGAAGAGTGAAGAAGTAAAGTAAGAAAAGAATATCTAATGATAAGTTTTCGTAGCAAGCACTAAAATATAAGTTAGAATATCCAAAATGTTAGTAATAATGTAATAATTACGAATCTGTATTCGGTTTGTCAAGATATGCTTGTAGATGAAAGTTAGCCTATAGAAAAGTGATGAAGTGAAGTAAGAAAAGAAGATAGAATTTCAGTTTTAAGGAGTATGCTTTGAGAAGTAATAAGTATTTTGAAGAGTGAAGAAGTAAAGTAAGAAAAGAAGATAGAATTTCAGTTTTAAGCAGTATGCTTTGAGAAGTAATAAGTATTTTGAAGAGTGAAGAAGTAAAGTAAGAAAAGAAGATAGAATTTCAGTTTTAAGGAGTATGCTTTGAGAAGTAATAAGTATTTCTAAAAGTGAAGAAGTAAAGTAAGAAAAGAATATCTAATGATAAGTTTTCGTAGCAAGCACTAAAATATAAGTTAGAATATCCAAAATGTTAGTAATAATGTAATAATTACGAATCTGTATTCGGTTTGTCAAGATATGCTAGTAGATGAAAGTTAGCCTATAGAAAAGTGAAGAAGTAAAGTAAGAAAAGAAGATAGAATTTCAGTTTTAAGGAGTATGCTTTGAGAAGTAATAAGTATTTTGAAGAGTGAAGAAGTAAAGTAAGAAAAGAAGATAGAATTTCAGTTTTATGAGTATGCTTTGAGAAGTAATAAGTATTTTGAAAAGTGAAGAAGTAAAGTAAGAAAAGAAGATAGAATTTCAGTTTTAAGGAGTATGCTTTGAGAAGTAATAAGTATTTTGAAAAGTGAAGAAGTAAAGTAAGAAAAGAAGATAGAATTTCAGTTTTAAGGAGTATGCTTTGAGAAGTAATAAGTATTTTGAAGAGTGAAGAAGTAAAGTAAGAAAAGAATATCTAATGATAAGTTTTCGTAGCAAGCACTAAAATATAAGTTAGAATATCCAAAATGTTAGTAATAATATAATAATTACGAATCTGTATTCGGTTTGTCAAGATATGCTAGTAGATGAAAGTTAGCCTATAGAAAAGTGAAGAAGTAAAGTAAGAAAAGAAGATAGAATTTCAGTTTTAAGGAGTATGCTTTGAGAAGTAATAAGTATTTTGAAGAGTGAAGAAGTAAAGTAAGAAAAGAAGATAGAATTTCAGTTTTAAGCAGTATGCTTTGAGAAGTAATAAGTATTTTGAAAAGTGAAGAAGTAAAGTAAGAAAAGAAGATAGAATTTCAGTTTTAAGGAGTATGCTTTGAGAAGTAATAAGTATTTTGAAAAGTGAAGAAGTAAAGTAAGAAAAGAAGATAGAATTTCAGTTTTAAGGAGTATGCTTTGAGAAGTAATAAGTATTTTGAAGAGTGAAGAAGTAAAGTAAGAAAAGAATATCTAATGATAAGTTTTCGTAGCAAGCACTAAAATATAAGTTAGAATATCCAAAATGTTAGTAATAATGTAATAATTACGAATCTGTATTCGGTTTGTCAAGATATGCTAGTAGATGAAAGTTAGCCTATAGAAAAGTGAAGAAGTAAAGTAAGAAAAGAAGATAGAATTTCAGTTTTAAGGAGTATGCTTTGAGAAGTAATAAGTATTTTGAAGAGTGAAGAAGTAAAGTAAGAAAAGAAGATAGAATTTCAGTTTTATGAGTATGCTTTGAGAAGTAATAAGTATTTTGAAAAGTGAAGAAGTAAAGTAAGAAAAGAAGATAGAATTTCAGTTTTAAGGAGTATGCTTTGAGAAGTAATAAGTATTTTGAAAAGTGAAGAAGTAAAGTAAGAAAAGAAGATAGAATTTCAGTTTTAAGGAGTATGCTTTGAGAAGTAATAAGTATTTTGAAGAGTGAAGAAGTAAAGTAAGAAAAGAATATCTAATGATAAGTTTTCGTAGCAAGCACTAAAATATAAGTTAGAATATCCAAAATGTTAGTAATAATATAATAATTACGAATCTGTATTCGGTTTGTCAAGATATGCTAGTAGATGAAAGTTAGCCTATAGAAAAGTGAAGAAGTAAAGTAAGAAAAGAAGATAGAATTTCAGTTTTAAGGAGTATGCTTTGAGAAGTAATAAGTATTTTGAAGAGTGAAGAAGTAAAGTAAGAAAAGAAGATAGAATTTCAGTTTTATGAGTATGCTTTGAGAAGTAATAAGTATTTTGAAAAGTGAAGAAGTAAAGTAAGAAAAGAAGATAGAATTTCAGTTTTAAGGAGTATGCTTTGAGAAGTAATAAGTATTTTGAAAAGTGAAGAAGTAAAGTAAGAAAAGAAGATAGAATTTCAGTTTTAAGGAGTATGCTTTGAGAAGTAATAAGTATTTTGAAGAGTGAAGAAGTAAAGTAAGAAAAGAATATCTAATGATAAGTTTTCGTAGCAAGCACTAAAATATAAGTTAGAATATCCAAAATGTTAGTAATAATATAATAATTACGAATCTGTATTCGGTTTGTCAAGATATGCTAGTAGATGAAAGTTAGCCTATAGAAAAGTGAAGAAGTAAAGTAAGAAAAGAAGATAGAATTTCAGTTTTAAGGAGT
The DNA here is from genome assembly GCA_946699065.1 of Loxodes magnus. NCBI lineage: Eukaryota > Ciliophora > Karyorelictea > Loxodida > Loxodidae > Loxodes > Loxodes magnus. Next base: position 14,869 of record CAMPDV010006695.1, read on the forward strand.
ATGCTTTGAGAAGTAATAAGTATTTTGAAGAGTGAAGAAGTAAAGTAAGAAAAGAAGATAGAATTTCAGTTTTATGAGTATGCTTTGAGAAGTAATAAGTATTTTGAAAAGTGAAGAAGTAAAGTAAGAAAAGAAGATAGAATTTCAGTTTTAAGGAGTATGCTTTGAGAAGTAATAAGTATTTTGAAAAGTGAAGAAGTAAAGTAAGAAAAGAAGATAGAATTTCAGTTTTAAGGAGTATGCTTTGAGAAGTAATAAGTATTTTGAAGAGTGAAGAAGTAAAGTAAGAAAAGAATATCTAATGATAAGTTTTCGTAGCAAGCACTAAAATATAAGTTAGAATATCCAAAATGTTAGTAATAATATAATAATTACGAATCTGTATTCGGTTTGTCAAGATATGCTAGTAGATGAAAGTTAGCCTATAGAAAAGTGAAGAAGTAAAGTAAGAAAAGAAGATAGAATTTCAGTTTTAAGGAGTATGCTTTGAGAAGTAATAAGTATTTTGAAGAGTGAAGAAGTAAAGTAAGAAAAGAAGATAGAATTTCAGTTTTAAGCAGTATGCTTTGAGAAGTAATAAGTATTTTGAAAAGTGAAGAAGTAAAGTAAGAAAAGAAGATAGAATTTCAGTTTTAAGGAGTATGCTTTGAGAAGTAATAAGTATTTTGAAAAGTGAAGAAGTAAAGTAAGAAAAGAAGATAGAATTTCAGTTTTAAGGAGTATGCTTTGAGAAGTAATAAGTATTTTGAAGAGTGAAGAAGTAAAGTAAGAAAAGAATATCTAATGATAAGTTTTCGTAGCAAGCACTAAAATATAAGTTAGAATATCCAAAATGTTAGTAATAATATAATAATTACGAATCTGTATTCGGTTTGTCAAGATATGCTAGTAGATGAAAGTTAGCCTATAGAAAAGTGAAGAAGTAAAGTAAGAAAAGAAGATAGAATTTCAGTTTTAAGGAGTATGCTTTGAGAAGTAATAAGTATTTTGAAGAGTGAAGAAGTAAAGTAAGAAAAGAAGATAGAATTTCAGTTTTATGAGTATGCTTTGAGAAGTAATAAGTATTTTGAAGAGTGAAGAAGTAAAGTAAGAAAAGAATATCTAATGATAAGTTTTCGTAGCAAGCACTAAAATATAAGTTAGAATATCCAAAATGTTAGTAATAATGTAATAATTACGAATCTGTATTCGGTTTGTCAAGATATGCTAGTAGATGAAAGTTAGCCTATAGAAAAGTGAAGAAGTAAAGTAAGAAAAGAAGATAGAATTTCAGTTTTAAGGAGTATGCTTTGAGAAGTAATAAGTATTTTGAAGAGTGAAGAAGTAAAGTAAGAAAAGAAGATAGAATTTCAGTTTTATGAGTATGCTTTGAGAAGTAATAAGTATTTTGAAGAGTGAAGAAGTAAAGTAAGAAAAGAATATCTAATGATAAGTTTTCGTAGCAAGCACTAAAATATAAGTTAGAATATCCAAAATGTTAGTAATAATGTAATAATTACGAATCTGTATTCGGTTTGTCAAGATATGCTAGTAGATGAAAGTTAGCCTATAGAAAAGTGAAGAAGTAAAGTAAGAAAAGAAGATAGAATTTCAGTTTTAAGGAGTATGCTTTGAGAAGTAATAAGTATTTTGAAGAGTGAAGAAGTAAAGTAAGAAAAGAAGATAGAATTTCAGTTTTATGAGTATGCTTTGAGAAGTAATAAGTATTTTGAAGAGTGAAGAAGTAAAGTAAGAAAAGAATATCTAATGATAAGTTTTCGTAGCAAGCACTAAAATATAAGTTAGAATATCCAAAATGTTAGTAATAATGTAATAATTACGAATCTGTATTCGGTTTGTCAAGATATGCTAGTAGATGAAAGTTAGCCTATAGAAAAGTGAAGAAGTAAAGTAAGAAAAGAAGATAGAATTTCAGTTTTAAGGAGTATGCTTTGAGAAGTAATAAGTATTTTGAAAAGTGAAGAAGTAAAGTAAGAAAAGAAGATAGAATTTCAGTTTTAAGGAGTATGCTTTGAGAAGTAATAAGTATTTTGAAGAGTGAAGAAGTAAAGTAAGAAAAGAATATCTAATGATAAGTTTTCGTAGCAAGCACTAAAATATAAGTTAGAATATCCAAAATGTTAGTAATAATATAATAATTACGAATCTGTATTCGGTTTGTCAAGATATGCTAGTAGATGAAAGTTAGCCTATAGAAAAGTGAAGAAGTAAAGTAAGAAAAGAAGATAGAATTTCAGTTTTAAGGAGTATGCTTTGAGAAGTAATAAGTATTTTGAAGAGTGAAGAAGTAAAGTAAGAAAAGAAGATAGAATTTCAGTTTTAAGCAGTATGCTTTGAGAAGTAATAAGTATTTTGAAAAGTGAAGAAGTAAAGTAAGAAAAGAAGATAGAATTTCAGTTTTAAGGAGTATGCTTTGAGAAGTAATAAGTATTTTGAAAAGTGAAGAAGTAAAGTAAGAAAAGAAGATAGAATTTCAGTTTTAAGGAGTATGCTTTGAGAAGTAATAAGTATTTTGAAGAGTGAAGAAGTAAAGTAAGAAAAGAATATCTAATGATAAGTTTTCGTAGCAAGCACTAAAATATAAGTTAGAATATCCAAAATGTTAGTAATAATATAATAATTACGAATCTGTATTCGGTTTGTCAAGATATGCTAGTAGATGAAAGTTAGCCTATAGAAAAGTGAAGAAGTAAAGTAAGAAAAGAAGATAGAATTTCAGTTTTAAGGAGTATGCTTTGAGAAGTAATAAGTATTTTGAAGAGTGAAGAAGTAAAGTAAGAAAAGAAGATAGAATTTCAGTTTTATGAGTATGCTTTGAGAAGTAATAAGTATTTTGAAGAGTGAAGAAGTAAAGTAAGAAAAGAATATCTAATGATAAGTTTTCGTAGCAAGCACTAAAATATAAGTTAGAATATCCAAAATGTTAGTAATAATGTAATAATTACGAATCTGTATTCGGTTTGTCAAGATATGCTAGTAGATGAAAGTTAGCCTATAGAAAAGTGAAGAAGTAAAGTAAGAAAAGAAGATAGAATTTCAGTTTTAAGGAGTATGCTTTGAGAAGTAATAAGTATTTTGAAGAGTGAAGAAGTAAAGTAAGAAAAGAAGATAGAATTTCAGTTTTATGAGTATGCTTTGAGAAGTAATAAGTATTTTGAAGAGTGAAGAAGTAAAGTAAGAAAAGAATATCTAATGATAAGTTTTCGTAGCAAGCACTAAAATATAAGTTAGAATATCCAAAATGTTAGTAATAATATAATAATTACGAATCTGTATTCGGTTTGTCAAGATATGCTAGTAGATGAAAGTTAGCCTATAGAAAAGTGAAGAAGTAAAGTAAGAAAAGAAGATAGAATTTCAGTTTTAAGGAGTATGCTTTGAGAAGTAATAAGTATTTTGAAGAGTGAAGAAGTAAAGTAAGAAAAGAAGATAGAATTTCAGTTTTATGAGTATGCTTTGAGAAGTAATAAGTATTTTGAAGAGTGAAGAAGTAAAGTAAGAAAAGAATATCTAATGATAAGTTTTCGTAGCAAGCACTAAAATATAAGTTAGAATATCCAAAATGTTAGTAATAATGTAATAATTACGAATCTGTATTCGGTTTGTCAAGATATGCTTGTAGATGAAAGTTAGCCTATAGAAAAGTGAAGAAGTAAAGTAAGAAAAGAAGATAGAATTTCAGTTTTAAGGAGTATGCTTTGAGAAGTAATAAGTATTTTGAAGAGTGAAGAAGTAAAGTAAGAAAAGAAGATAGAATTTCAGTTTTAAGGAATATGCTTTGAGAAGTAATAAGTATTTGTAAAAGTGAAGAAGTAAAGTAAGAAAAGAATATCTAATGATAAGTTTTAATAGCAAGCACTAAAATATAAGTTATAATATCCAAAATGTTAGAACCAATATAATAATTACGAATCTGTATTCGGTTTGTCAAGATATGCTTGTAGATGAAAGTTAGCCTATAGAAAAGTGATGAAGTGAAGTAAGAAAAGAAGATAGAATTTCAGTTTTAAGCAGTATGCTTTGAGAAGTAATAAGTATTTTGAAGAGTGAAGAAGTAAAGTAAGAAAAGAAGATAGAATTTCAGTTTTAAGGAGTATGCTTTGAGAAGTAATAAGTATTTAGAAAAGTGAAGAAGTAAAGTAAGAAAAGAAGATAGAATTTCAGTTTTAAGGAGTATGCTTTGAGAAGTAATAAGTATTTCTAAAAGTGAAGAAGTAAAGTAAGAAAAGAATATCTAATGATAAGTTTTCGTAGCAAGCACTAAAATATAAGTTAGAATATCCAAAATGTTAGTAATAATATAATAATTACGAATCTGTATTCGGTTTGTCAAGATATGCTAGTAGATGAAAGTTAGCCTATAGAAAAGTGAAGAAGTAAAGTAAGAAAAGAAGATAGAATTTCAGTTTTAAGGAGTATGCTTTGAGAAGTAATAAGTATTTTGAAGAGTGAAGAAGTAAAGTAAGAAAAGAAGATAGAATTTCAGTTTTAAGGAATATGCTTTGAGAAGTAATAAGTATTTGTAAAAGTGAAGAAGTAAAGTAAGAAAAGAATATCTAATGATAAGTTTTAATAGCAAGC
>CAMPDV010006696.1:0-17106 GCA_946699065.1 Loxodes magnus
GAAAAGCAAGTAAAAGAGTCTGAGTTAGGTAATTGAAAGTAATAATAGAAAATGAGAAAGAGAGATAAGATTTCCAAGAGAAGTGAAGTAGAAAAGCAAGTAAAGAAGTCTGAGTTAGGTAATTGAAAGTAATAATAGAAAATGAGAAAGAGAGATAAGATTTCCAAGAGAAGTGAAGTAGAAAAGCAAGTAAAGAGAGTCTGAGTTAGGTAATTGAAAGTAATAATAGAAAATGAGAAAGAGAGATAAGATTTCTAATAAAAGTGAAGTAGAAAAGCAAGTAAAGAAGTCTGAGTTAGGTAATTGAAAGTAATAATAGAAAATGAGAAAGAGAGATAAGATTTCCAAGAGAAGTGAAGTAGAAAAGCAAGTAAAAGAGTCTGAGTTAGGTAATTGAAAGTAATAATAGAAAATGAGAAAGAGAGATAAGATTTCTAAGAAAAGTGAAGTAGAAAAGCAAGTAAAGAAGTCTGAGTTAGGTAATTGAAAGTAATAATAGAAAATGAGAAAGAGAGATATGATTTCTAAGAAAAGTGAAGTAGAAAAGCAAGTAAAAGAAGTCTGAGTTAGGTAATTGAAAGTAATAATATAAAATGAGAAAGAGAGATAAGATTTCTAAAAAAAGTGAAGTAGAAAAGCAAGTAAAAGAGTCTGAGTAAGGTAATTGAAAGTAATAATAGAAAATGAGAAAGAGAGATAAGATTTCTAAGAAAAGTGAAGTAGAAAAGCAAGTAAAAGAGTCTGAGTTAGGTAATTGAAAGTAATAATAGAAAATGAGAAAGAGAGATAAGCCTTCTAAAAAAAGTAAAGTAGAAAAGCAAGTAAAAGAGTCTGAGTTAGGTAATTGAAAGTAATAATAGAAAATGAGAAAGAGAGATAAGATTTCTAATAAAAGTGAAGTAGAAAAGCAAGTAAAAGAGTCTGAGTTAGGTAATTGAAAGTAATAATAGAAAATGAGAAAGAGAGATAAGATTTCTAATAAAAGTGAAGTAGAAAAGCAAGTAAAAGAGTCTGAGTTAGGTAATTGAAAGTAATAATAGAAAATGAGAAAGAGAGATAAGATTTCCAAGAAAAGTGAAGTAGAAAAGCAAGTAAAGAAGTCTGAGTAAGGTAATTGAAAGTAATAATAGAAAATGAGAAAGAGAGATAAGATCTCTAAAAAAAGTGAAGTAGAAAAGCAAGTAAAAGAGTCTGAGTTAGGTAATTGAAAGTAATAATAGAAATTGAGAAAGAGAGATAAGATTTCTAAGAAAAGTGAAGTAGAAAAGCAAGTAAAGAAGTCTGAGTTAGGTAATTGAAAGTAATAATAGAAAATGAGAAAGAGAGATAAGATTTCTAAGAAAAGTGAAGTAGAAAAGCAAGTAAAGAAGTCTGAGTTAGGTAATTGAAAGTAATAATAGAAAATGAGAAAGAGAGATAAGATTTCCAAGAGAAGTGAAGTAGAAAAGCAAGTAAAAGAGTCTGAGTAAGGTAATTGAAAGTAATAATAGAAAATGAGAAAGAGAGATAAGATTTCCAAGAGAAGTGAAGTAGAAAAGCAAGTAAAAGAGTCTGAGTTAGGTAATTGAAAGTAATAATAGAAAATGAGAAAGAGAGATAAGATTTCTAAGAAAAGTAAAGTAGAAAAGCAAGTAAAAGAGTCTGAGTAAGGTAATTGAAAGTAATAATAGAAAATGAGAAAGAGAGATAAGATTTCTAATAAAAGTGAAGTAGAAAAGCAAGTAAAAGAGTCTGAGTAAGGTAATTGAAAGTAATAATAGAAAATGAGAAAGAGAGATAAGATTTCTAATAAAAGTGAAGTAGAAAAGCAAGTAAAAGAGTCTGAGTTAGGTAATTGAAAGTAATAATAGAAAATGAGAAAGAGAGATAAGATTTCCAAGAAAAGTGAAGTAGAAAAGCAAGTAAAGAAGTCTGAGTTAGGTAATTGAAAGTAATAATAGAAAATGAGAAAGAGAGATAAGCCTTCTAAAAAAAGTAAAGTAGAAAAGCAAGTAAAAGAGTCTGAGTTAGGTAATTGAAAGTAATAATAGAAATTGAGAAAGAGAGATAAGATTTCTAAGAAAAGTGAAGTAGAAAAGCAAGTAAAAGAGTGTGAGTTAGGTAATTGAAAGTGATGATAGAAAATGAGAAAGAGAGATAAGATTTCTAAGAAAAGTGAAGTAGAAAAGCAAGTAAAAGAGTGTGAGTTAGGTAATTGAAAGTAATAATAGAAAATGAGAAAGAGAGATGAGATTTCTAAGAAAAGTGAAGTAGAAAAGCAAGTAAAAGAGTCTGAGTAAGGTAATTGAAAGTAATAATAGAAAATGAGAAAGAGAGATAAGATTTCTAAGAAAAGTGAAGTAGAAAAGCAAGTAAAAGAGTCTGAGTTAGGTAATTGAAAGTAATAATAGAAAATGAGAAAGAGAGATAAGATTTCTAATAAAAGTGAAGTAGAAAAGCAAGTAAAAGAGTCTGAGTAAGGTAATTGAAAGTAATAATAGAAAATGAGAAAGAGAGATAAGCCTTCTAAAAAAAGTGAAGTAGAAAAGCAAGTAAAAGAGTCTGAGTAAGGTAATTGAAAGTAATAATAGAAAATGAGAAAGAGAGATGAGATTTCTAAGAAAAGTGAAGTAGAAAAGCAAGTAAAAGAGTGTGAGTTAGGTAATTGAAAGTAATAATAGAAAATGAGAAAGAGAGATAAGCCTTCTAAAAAAAGTAAAGTAGAAAAGCAAGTAAAAGAGTCTGAGTTAGGTAGTTGAAAGTAATAATAGAAAATGAGAAAGAGAGATAAGATTTCTAAGAAAAGTGAAGTAGAAAAGCAAGTAAAAGAGTCTGAGTTAGGTAATTGAAAGTAATAATAGAAAATGAGAAAGAGAGATAAGCCTTCTAAAAAAAGTGAAGTAGAAAAGCAAGTAAAAGAGTCTGAGTTAGGTAGTTGAAAGTAATAATAGAAAATGAGAAAGAGAGATAAGCCTTCTAAAAAAAGTGAAGTAGAAAAGCAAGTAAAAGAGTCTGAGTTAGGTAGTTGAAAGTAATAATAGAAAATGAGAAAGAGAGATAAGATCTCTAAAAAAATGAAGTAGAAAAGCAAGTAAAAGAGTCTGAGTTAGGTAATTGAAAGTAATAATAGAAAATGAGAAAGAGAGATAAGATTTCTAATAAAAGTGAAGTAGAAAAGAAAGTAAAAGAGTCTGAGTTAGGTAATTGAAAGTAATAATAGAAAATGAGAAAGAGAGATAAGATTTCTAAGAAAAGTGAAGTAGAAAAGCAAGTAAAAGAGTCTGAGTAAGGTAATTGAAAGTAATAATAGAAAATGAGAAAGAGAGATAAGCCTTCTAAAAAAAGTAAAGTAGAAAAGCAAGTAAAAGAGTCTGAGTAAGGTAATTGAAAGTAATAATAGAAAATGAGAAAAAGAGATAAGCCTTCTAAAAAAAGTGAAGTAGAAAAGCAAGTAAAAGAGTCTGAGTTAGGTAATTGAAAGTAATAATAGAAAATGAGAAAGAGAGATAAGATTTCTAATAAAAGTGAAGTAGAAAAGCAAGTAAAAGAGTCTGAGTAAGGTAATTGAAAGTAATAATAGAAAATGAGAAAGAGAGATAAGATTTCTAATAAAAGTGAAGTAGAAAAGAAAGTAAAAGAGTCTGAGTTAGGTAATTGAAAGTAATAATAGAAAATGAGAAAGAGAGATAAGATTTCTAAAAAAAGTGAAGTAGAAAAGCAAGTAAAGAAGTCTGAGTTAGGTAATTGAAAGTAATAATAGAAAATGAGAAAGAGAGATAAGATTTCTAATAAAAGTGAAGTAGAAAAGCAAGTAAAAGAGTCTGAGTAAGGTAATTGAAAGTAATAATAGAAAATGAGAAAGAGAGATAAGCCTTCTAAAAAAAGTGAAGTAGAAAAGCAAGTAAAAGAGTGTGAGTTAGGTAATTGAAAGTAATAATAGAAAATGAGAAAGAGAGATAAGCCTTCTAAAAAAAGTGAAGTAGAAAAGCAAGTAAAAGAGTCTGAGTTAGGTAGTTGAAAGTAATAATAGAAAATGAGAAAGAGAGATAAGATCTCTAAAAAAATGAAGTAGAAAAGCAAGTAAAAGAGTCTGAGTTAGGTAATTCAAAGTAATAATAGAAAATGAGAAAGAGAGATAAGATTTCTAATAAAAGTGAAGTAGAAAAGAAAGTAAAAGAGTCTGAGTTAGGTAATTGAAAGTAATAATAGAAAATGAGAAAGAGAGATAAGATTTCTAATAAAAGTGAAGTAGAAAAGCAAGTAAAAGAGTCTGAGTAAGGTAATTGAAAGTAATAATAGAAAATGAGAAAGAGAGATAAGATCTCTAAAAAAATGAAGTAGAAAAGCAAGTAAAAGAGTCTGAGTTAGGTAATTGAAAGTAATAATAGAAAATGAGAAAGAGAGATAAGATTTCTAATAAAAGTGAAGTAGAAAAGAAAGTAAAAGAGTGTGAGTTAGGTAATTGAAAGTGATGATAGAAAATGAGAAAGAGAGATGAGATTTCTAAGAAAAGTGAAGTAGAAAAGCAAGTAAAAGAGTGTGAGTTAGGTAATTGAAAGTGATGATAGAAAATGAGAAAGAGAGATAAGATTTCTAAGAAAAGTGAAGTAGAAAAGCAAGTAAAAGAGTGTGAGTTAGGTAATTGAAAGTGAAGATAGAAAATGAGAAAGAGAGATAAGATTTCTAAGAAAAGTGAAGTAGAAAAGCAAGTAAAAGAGTGTGAGTTAGGTAATTGAAAGTGAAGATAGAAAATGAGAAAGAGAGATAAGATTTCTAAGAAAAGTGAAGTAGAAAAGCAAGTAAAAGAGTGTGAGTTAGGTAATTGAAAGTAATAATAGAAAATGAGAAAGAGAGATAAGATTTCTAAGAAAAGTGAAGTAGAAAAGCAAGTAAAAGAGTGTGAGTTAGGTAATTGAAAGTGATGATAGAAAATGAGAAAGAGAGATAAGATTTCTAAGAAAAGTGAAGTAGAAAAGCAAGTAAAAGAGTGTGAGTTAGGTAATTGAAAGTAATAATAGAAAATGAGAAAGAGAGATGAGATTTGAAAGAAAAGTGAAGTAGAAAAGCAAGTAAAAGAGTGTGAGTTAGGTAATTGAAAGTAATAATAGAAAATGAGAAAAAGAGATAAGCCTTCTAAAAAAAGTGAAGTAGAAAAGCAAGTAAAAGAGTCTGAGTAAGGTAATTGAAAGTAATAATAGAAAATGAGAAAGAGAGATAAGATTTCTAAAAAAAGTGAAGTAGAAAAGCAAGTAAAAGAGTCTGAGTAAGGTAATTGAAAGTAATAATAGAAAATGAGAAAGAGAGATAAGCCTTCTAAAAAAAGTGAAGTAGAAAAGCAAGTAAAAGAGTCTGAGTTAGGTAGTTGAAAGTAATAATAGAAAATGAGAAAGAGAGATAAGATTTCTAAGAAAAGTGAAGTAGAAAAGCAAGTAAAGAAGTCTGAGTAAGGTAATTGAAAGTAATAATAGAAAATGAGAAAGAGAGATAAGATCTCTAAAAAAAGTGAAGTAGAAAAGCAAGTAAAAGAGTCTGAGTTAGGTAATTGAAAGTAATAATAGAAAATGAGAAAGAGAGATAAGATCTCTAAAAAAATGAAGTAGAAAAGCAAGTAAAAGAAGTCTGAGTTAGGTAATTGAAAGTAATAATAGAAAATGAGAAAGAGAGATAAGATTTCTAAGAAAAGTGAAGTAGAAAAGCAAGTAAAGAAGTTGAATTTGGTAATTGAAAGTAATAATAGAAAATGAGAAAAAGAGATAAGCCTTCTAAAAAAAGTGAAGTAGAAAAGCAAGTAAAAGAGTGTGAGTTAGGTAATTGAAAGTGATGATAGAAAATGAGAAAGAGAGATAAGATTTCTAAGAAAAGTGAAGTAGAAAAGCAGTAAAAGAGTGTGAGTTAGGTAATTGAAAGTGATGATAGAAAATGAGTAAGAGAGATAAGATTTCTAAGAAAAGTGAAGTAGAAAAGCAAGTAAAAGAGTGTGAGTTAGGTAATTGAAAGTAATAATAGAAAATGAGAAAGAGAGATAGGATTTCTAAGAAAAGTGAAGTAGAAAAGCAAGTAAAAGAGTGTGAGTTAGGTAATTGAAAGTGATGATAGAAAATGAGAAAGAGAGATAAGATTTCTAAGAAAAGTGAAGTAGAAAAGCAGTAAAAGAGTGTGAGTTAGGTAATTGAAAGTGATGATAGAAAATGAGAAAGAGAGATAAGATTTCTAAGAAAAGTGAAGTAGAAAAGCAAGTAAAAGAGTGTGAGTTAGGTAAATGAAAGTAATAATAGAAAATGAGAAAGAGAGATGAGATTTCTAAGAAAAGTGAAGTAGAAAAGCAAGTAAAAGAGTGTGAGTTAGGTAATTGAAAGTAATAATAGAAAATGAGAAAGAGAGATAGGATTTCTAAGAAAAGTGAAGTAGAAAAGCAAGTAAAAGAGTGTGAGTTAGGTAATTGAAAGTGAAGATAGAAAATGAGAAAGAGAGATAAGATTTCTAAGAAAAGTGAAGTAGAAAAGCAAGTAAAAGAGTGTGAGTTAGGTAATTGAAAGTGATGATAGAAAATGAGAAAGAGAGATGAGATTTCTAAGAAAAGTGAAGTAGAAAAGCAAGTAAAAGAGTGTGAGTTAGGTAATTGAAAGTGATGATAGAAAATGAGAAAGAGAGATGAGATTTCTAAGAAAAGTGAAGTAGAAAAGCAAGTAAAAGAGTGTGAGTTAGGTAATTGAAAGTGATGATAGAAAATGAGAAAGAGAGATAAGATTTCTAAGAAAAGTGAAGTAGAAAAGCAAGTAAAAGAGTGTGAGTTAGGTAATTGAAAGTGAAGATAGAAAATGAGAAAGAGAGATAAGATTTCTAAGAAAAGTGAAGTAGAAAAGCAAGTAAAAGAGTGTGAGTTAGGTAATTGAAAGTGAAGATAGAAAATGAGAAAGAGAGATAAGATTTCTAAGAAAAGTGAAGTAGAAAAGCAAGTAAAAGAGTGTGAGTTAGGTAATTGAAAGTAATAATAGAAAATGAGAAAGAGAGATAAGATTTCTAAGAAAAGTGAAGTAGAAAAGCAAGTAGAAGAGTGTGAGTTAGGTAATTGAAAGTATTAATAGAAAATGAGAAAGAGAGATGAGATTTGAAAGAAAAGTGAAGTAGAAAAGCAAGTAAAAGAGTGTGAGTTAGGTAATTGAAAGTAATAATAGAAAATGAGAAAGAGAGATAAGATTTCTAAGAAAAGTGAAGTAGAAAAGCAAGTAAAAGAGTGTGAGTTAGGTAATTGAAAGTAATAATAGAAAATGAGAAAGAGAGATAGGATTTCTAAGAAAAGTGAAGTAGAAAAGCAAGTAAAAGAGTGTGAGTTAGGTAATTGAAAGTGAAGATAGAAAATGAGAAAGAGAGATAAGATTTCTAAGAAAAGTGAAGTAGAAAAGCAAGTAAAAGAGTGTGAGTTAGGTAATTGAAAGTAATAATAGAAAATGAGAAAAAGAGATAAGCCTTCTAAAAAAAGTGAAGTAGAAAAGCAAGTAAAAGAGTGTGAGTTAGGTAATTGAAAGTGATGATAGAAAATGAGAAAGAGAGATAAGATTTCTAAGAAAAGTGAAGTAGAAAAGCAGTAAAAGAGTGTGAGTTAGGTAATTGAAAGTGATGATAGAAAATGAGTAAGAGAGATAAGATTTCTAAGAAAAGTGAAGTAGAAAAGCAAGTAAAAGAGTGTGAGTTAGGTAATTGAAAGTAATAATAGAAAATGAGAAAGAGAGATAGGATTTCTAAGAAAAGTGAAGTAGAAAAGCAAGTAAAAGAGTGTGAGTTAGGTAATTGAAAGTAATAATAGAAAATGAGAAAGAGAGATGAGATTTCTAAGAAAAGTGAAGTAGAAAAGCAAGTAAAAGAGTCTGAGTAAGGTAATTGAAAGTAATAATAGAAAATGAGAAAGAGAGATAAGATTTCTAAGAAAAGTGAAGTAGAAAAGCAAGTAAAAGAGTCTGAGTTAGGTAATTGAAAGTAATAATAGAAAATGAGAAAGAGAGATAAGATTTCTAATAAAAGTGAAGTAGAAAAGCAAGTAAAAGAGTCTGAGTAAGGTAATTGAAAGTAATAATAGAAAATGAGAAAGAGAGATAAGCCTTCTAAAAAAAGTGAAGTAGAAAAGCAAGTAAAAGAGTCTGAGTAAGGTAATTGAAAGTAATAATAGAAAATGAGAAAGAGAGATGAGATTTCTAAGAAAAGTGAAGTAGAAAAGCAAGTAAAAGAGTGTGAGTTAGGTAATTGAAAGTAATAATAGAAAATGAGAAAGAGAGATAAGCCTTCTAAAAAAAGTAAAGTAGAAAAGCAAGTAAAAGAGTCTGAGTTAGGTAGTTGAAAGTAATAATAGAAAATGAGAAAGAGAGATAAGATTTCTAAGAAAAGTGAAGTAGAAAAGCAAGTAAAAGAGTCTGAGTTAGGTAATTGAAAGTAATAATAGAAAATGAGAAAGAGAGATAAGCCTTCTAAAAAAAGTGAAGTAGAAAAGCAAGTAAAAGAGTCTGAGTTAGGTAGTTGAAAGTAATAATAGAAAATGAGAAAGAGAGATAAGCCTTCTAAAAAAAGTGAAGTAGAAAAGCAAGTAAAAGAGTCTGAGTTAGGTAGTTGAAAGTAATAATAGAAAATGAGAAAGAGAGATAAGATCTCTAAAAAAATGAAGTAGAAAAGCAAGTAAAAGAGTCTGAGTTAGGTAATTGAAAGTAATAATAGAAAATGAGAAAGAGAGATAAGATTTCTAATAAAAGTGAAGTAGAAAAGAAAGTAAAAGAGTCTGAGTTAGGTAATTGAAAGTAATAATAGAAAATGAGAAAGAGAGATAAGATTTCTAAGAAAAGTGAAGTAGAAAAGCAAGTAAAAGAGTCTGAGTAAGGTAATTGAAAGTAATAATAGAAAATGAGAAAGAGAGATAAGCCTTCTAAAAAAAGTAAAGTAGAAAAGCAAGTAAAAGAGTCTGAGTAAGGTAATTGAAAGTAATAATAGAAAATGAGAAAAAAGAGATAAGCCTTCTAAAAAAAGTGAAGTAGAAAAGCAAGTAAAAGAGTCTGAGTTAGGTAATTGAAAGTAATAATAGAAAATGAGAAAGAGAGATAAGATTTCTAATAAAAGTGAAGTAGAAAAGCAAGTAAAAGAGTCTGAGTTAGGTAATTGAAAGTAATAATAGAAAATGAGAAAGAGAGATAAGATTTCTAATAAAAGTGAAGTAGAAAAGAAAGTAAAAGAGTCTGAGTTAGGTAATTGAAAGTAATAATAGAAAATGAGAAAGAGAGATAAGATTTCTAAAAAAAGTGAAGTAGAAAAGCAAGTAAAGAAGTCTGAGTTAGGTAATTGAAAGTAATAATAGAAAATGAGAAAGAGAGATAAGATTTCTAATAAAAGTGAAGTAGAAAAGCAAGTAAAAGAGTCTGAGTAAGGTAATTGAAAGTAATAATAGAAAATGAGAAAGAGAGATAAGCCTTCTAAAAAAAGTGAAGTAGAAAAGCAAGTAAAAGAGTGTGAGTTAGGTAATTGAAAGTAATAATAGAAAATGAGAAAGAGAGATAAGCCTTCTAAAAAAAGTGAAGTAGAAAAGCAAGTAAAAGAGTCTGAGTTAGGTAGTTGAAAGTAATAATAGAAAATGAGAAAGAGAGATAAGATCTCTAAAAAAATGAAGTAGAAAAGCAAGTAAAAGAGTCTGAGTTAGGTAATTCAAAGTAATAATAGAAAATGAGAAAGAGAGATAAGATTTCTAATAAAAGTGAAGTAGAAAAGAAAGTAAAAGAGTCTGAGTTAGGTAATTGAAAGTAATAATAGAAAATGAGAAAGAGAGATAAGATTTCTAATAAAAGTGAAGTAGAAAAGCAAGTAAAAGAGTCTGAGTAAGGTAATTGAAAGTAATAATAGAAAATGAGAAAGAGAGATAAGATCTCTAAAAAAATGAAGTAGAAAAGCAAGTAAAAGAGTCTGAGTTAGGTAATTGAAAGTAATAATAGAAAATGAGAAAGAGAGATAAGATTTCTAATAAAAGTGAAGTAGAAAAGAAAGTAAAAGAGTGTGAGTTAGGTAATTGAAAGTGATGATAGAAAATGAGAAAGAGAGATGAGATTTCTAAGAAAAGTGAAGTAGAAAAGCAAGTAAAAGAGTGTGAGTTAGGTAATTGAAAGTGATGATAGAAAATGAGAAAGAGAGATAAGATTTCTAAGAAAAGTGAAGTAGAAAAGCAAGTAAAAGAGTGTGAGTTAGGTAATTGAAAGTGAAGATAGAAAATGAGAAAGAGAGATAAGATTTCTAAGAAAAGTGAAGTAGAAAAGCAAGTAAAAGAGTGTGAGTTAGGTAATTGAAAGTGAAGATAGAAAATGAGAAAGAGAGATAAGATTTCTAAGAAAAGTGAAGTAGAAAAGCAAGTAAAAGAGTGTGAGTTAGGTAATTGAAAGTGAAGATAGAAAATGAGAAAGAGAGATAAGATTTCTAAGAAAAGTGAAGTAGAAAAGCAAGTAAAAGAGTGTGAGTTAGGTAATTGAAAGTGATGATAGAAAATGAGAAAGAGAGATAAGATTTCTAAGAAAAGTGAAGTAGAAAAGCAGTAAAAGAGTGTGAGTTAGGTAATTGAAAGTGATGATAGAAAATGAGTAAGAGAGATAAGATTTCTAAGAAAAGTGAAGTAGAAAAGCAAGTAAAAGAGTGTGAGTTTAAGAAAGTAATAATTGAGATAGTAAGAAAATGAAGTAGAAAAGCAAGTAAAAAGTGTGAGTTGTAATTGAAAGTGAGATAGATGAGAAAGAGAGGATTGAAGTAGAAAAGCTAAGCCTTCTAAAAAAAGTGAAGTAGAAAAGCAGTTAGTAAAAGTGATGATGTGAGAAAGAGAGAGTCTAAGGTAAGTTGAAGTTAGTGAGTGAGATAGAAAATGAGTAAGAGAGATAAGATTTCTAAGAAAAGTGAAGTAGAAAAGCAAGTAAAAGAGTGTGAGTTAGGTAATTGAAAGTAATAATAGAAAATGAGAAAGAGAGATAGGATTTCTAAGAAAAGTGAAGTAGAAAAGCAAGTAAAAGAGTGTGAGTTAGGTAATTGAAAGTAATAATAGAAAATGAGAAAGAGAGATAAGATTTCTAAGAAAAGTGAAGTAGAAAAGCAGTAAAAGAGTGTGAGTTAGGTAATTGAAAGTGATGATAGAAAATGAGTAAGAGAGATAAGATTTCTAAGAAAAGTGAAGTAGAAAAGCAAGTAAAAGAGTGTGAGTTAGGTAATTGAAAGTAATAATAGAAAATGAGAAAGAGAGATAGGATTTCTAAGAAAAGTGAAGTAGAAAAGCAAGTAAAAGAGTGTGAGTTAGGTAATTGAAAGTGATGATAGAAAATGAGAAAGAGAGATAAGATTTCTAAGAAAAGTGAAGTAGAAAAGCAGTAAAAGAGTGTGAGTTAGGTAATTGAAAGTGATGATAGAAAATGAGAAAGAGAGATAAGATTTCTAAGAAAAGTGAAGTAGAAAAGCAAGTAAAAGAGTGTGAGTTAGGTAATTGAAAGTGATGATAGAAAATGAGAAAGAGAGATAAGATTTCTAAGAAAAGTGAAGTAGAAAAGCAGTAAAAGAGTGTGAGTTAGGTAATTGAAAGTGATGATAGAAAATGAGAAAGAGAGATAAGATTTCTAAGAAAAGTGAAGTAGAAAAGCAAGTAAAAGAGTGTGAGTTAGGTAATTGAAAGTAATAATAGAAAATGAGAAAGAGAGATGAGATTTCTAAGAAAAGTGAAGTAGAAAAGCAAGTAAAAGAGTGTGAGTTAGGTAATTGAAAGTGATGATAGAAAATGAGAAAGAGAGATAAGATTTCTAAGAAAAGTGAAGTAGAAAAGCAAGTAAAAGAGTGTGAGTTAGGTAATTGAAAGTAATAATAGAAAATGAGAAAGAGAGATGAGATTTCTAAGAAAAGTGAAGTAGAAAAGCAAGTAAAAGAGTGTGAGTTAGGTAATTGAAAGTGATGATAGAAAATGAGAAAGAGAGATGAGATTTCTAAGAAAAGTGAAGTAGAAAAGCAAGTAAAAGAGTGTGAGTTAGGTAATTGAAAGTGATGATAGAAAATGAGAAAGAGAGATGAGATTTCTAAGAAAAGTGAAGTAGAAAAGCAGTAAAAGAGTGTGAGTTAGGTAATTGAAAGTGATGATAGAAAATGAGAAAGAGAGATAAGATTTCTAAGAAAAGTGAAGTAGAAAAGCAAGTAAAAGAGTGTGAGTTAGGTAATTGAAAGTAATAATAGAAAATGAGAAAGAGAGATAAGATTTCTAAGAAAAGTGAAGTAGAAAAGCAAGTAAAAGAGTGTGAGTTAGGTAATTGAAAGTGAAGATAGAAAATGAGAAAGAGAGATAAGATTTCTAAGAAAAGTGAAGTAGAAAAGCAAGTAAAAGAGTGTGAGTTAGGTAATTGAAAGTAATAATAGAAAATGAGAAAGAGAGATAAGATTTCTAAGAAAAGTGAAGTAGAAAAGCAAGTAGAAGAGTGTGAGTTAGGTAATTGAAAGTATTAATAGAAAATGAGAAAGAGAGATGAGATTTGAAAGAAAAGTGAAGTAGAAAAGCAAGTAAAAGAGTGTGAGTTAGGTAATTGAAAGTAATAATAGAAAATGAGAAAGAGAGATAAGATTTCTAAGAAAAGTGAAGTAGAAAAGCAAGTAAAAGAGTGTGAGTTAGGTAATTGAAAGTAATAATAGAAAATGAGAAAGAGAGATAGGATTTCTAAGAAAAGTGAAGTAGAAAAGCAAGTAAAAGAGTGTGAGTTAGGTAATTGAAAGTGAAGATAGAAAATGAGAAAGAGAGATAAGATTTCTAAGAAAAGTGAAGTAGAAAAGCAAGTAAAAGAGTGTGAGTTAGGTAATTGAAAGTAATAATAGAAAATGAGAAAAAGAGATAAGCCTTCTAAAAAAAGTGAAGTAGAAAAGCAAGTAAAAGAGTGTGAGTTAGGTAATTGAAAGTGATGATAGAAAATGAGAAAGAGAGATAAGATTTCTAAGAAAAGTGAAGTAGAAAAGCAGTAAAAGAGTGTGAGTTAGGTAATTGAAAGTGATGATAGAAAATGAGTAAGAGAGATAAGATTTCTAAGAAAAGTGAAGTAGAAAAGCAAGTAAAAGAGTGTGAGTTAGGTAATTGAAAGTAATAATAGAAAATGAGAAAGAGAGATAGGATTTCTAAGAAAAGTGAAGTAGAAAAGCAAGTAAAAGAGTGTGAGTTAGGTAATTGAAAGTGATGATAGAAAATGAGAAAGAGAGATAAGATTTCTAAGAAAAGTGGAAGTAGAAAAGCAGTAAAAGAGTGTGAGTTAGGTAATTGAAAGTGATGATAGAAAATGAGAAAGAGAGATAAGATTTCTAAGAAAAGTGAAGTAGAAAAGCAAGTAAAAGAGTGTGAGTTAGGTAATTGAAAGTAATAATAGAAATGAGAAAGAGAGATGAGATTTCTAAGAAAAGTGAAGTAGAAAAGCAAGTAAAAGAGTGTGAGTTAGGTAATTGAAAGTGATGATAGAAAATGAGAAAGAGAGATAAGATTTCTAAGAAAAGTGAAGTAGAAAAGCAAGTAAAAGAGTGTGAGTTAGGTAATTGAAAGTAATAATAGAAAATGAGAAAGAGAGATGAGATTTCTAAGAAAAGTGAAGTAGAAAAGCAAGTAAAAGAGTGTGAGTTAGGTAATTGAAAGTGATGATAGAAAATGAGAAAGAGAGATGAGATTTCTAAGAAAAGTGAAGTAGAAAAGCAAGTAAAAGAGTGTGAGTTAGGTAATTGAAAGTGATGATAGAAAATGAGAAAGAGAGATGAGATTTCTAAGAAAAGTGAAGTAGAAAAGCAAGTAAAAGAGTGTGAGTTAGGTAATTGAAAGTGATGATAGAAAATGAGAAAGAGAGATAAGATTTCTAAGAAAAGTGAAGTAGAAAAGCAAGTAAAAGAGTGTGAGTTAGGTAATTGAAAGTGAAGATAGAAAATGAGAAAGAGAGATAAGATTTCTAAGAAAAGTGAAGTAGAAAAGCAAGTAAAAGAGTGTGAGTTAGGTAATTGAAAGTGAAGATAGAAAATGAGAAAGAGAGATAAGATTTCTAAGAAAAGTGAAGTAGAAAAGCAAGTAAAAGAGTGTGAGTTAGGTAATTGAAAGTAATAATAGAAAATGAGAAAGAGAGATAAGATTTCTAAGAAAAGTGAAGTAGAAAAGCAAGTAGAAGAGTGTGAGTTAGGTAATTGAAAGTATTAATAGAAAATGAGAAAGAGAGATGAGATTTGAAAGAAAAGTGAAGTAGAAAAGCAAGTAAAAGAGTGTGAGTTAGGTAATTGAAAGTAATAATAGAAAATGAGAAAGAGAGATAAGATTTCTAAGAAAAGTGAAGTAGAAAAGCAAGTAAAAGAGTGTGAGTTAGGTAATTGAAAGTAATAATAGAAAATGAGAAAGAGAGATAGGATTTCTAAGAAAAGTGAAGTAGAAAAGCAAGTAAAAGAGTGTGAGTTAGGTAATTGAAAGTGAAGATAGAAAATGAGAAAGAGAGATAAGATTTCTAAGAAAAGTGAAGTAGAAAAGCAAGTAAAAGAGTGTGAGTTAGGTAATTGAAAGTAATAATAGAAAATGAGAAAGAGAGATAAGATTTCTAAGAAAAGTGAAGTAGAAAAGCAAGTAAAAGAGTGTGAGTTAGGTAATTGAAAGTGATGATAGAAAATGAGAAAGAGAGATAAGATTTCTAAGAAAAGTGAAGTAGAAAAGCAAGTAAAAGAGTGTGAGTTAGGTAATTGAAAGTAATAATAGAAAATGAGAAAGAGAGATGAGATTTCTAAGAAAAGTGAAGTAGAAAAGCAGTAAAAGAGTGTGAGTTAGGTAATTGAAAGTGATGATAGAAAATGAGAAAGAGAGATAAGATTTCTAAGAAAAGTGAAGTAGAAAAGCAAGTAAAAGAGTGTGAGTTAGGTAATTGAAAGTAATAATAGAAAATGAGAAAGAGAGATAAGATTTCTAAGAAAAGTGAAGTAGAAAAGCAAGTAAAAGAGTGTGAGTTTGGTAGTTGAAAGTAATAATAGAAAATGAGAAAGAGAGATAACATTTCTAAGAAAAGTGAAGTAGAAAAGCAGTAAAAGAGTGTGAGTTAGGTAATTGAAAGTAATAATAGAAAATGAGAAAGAGAGATGAGATTTGAAAGAAAAGTGAAGTAGAAAAGCAAGTAAAAGAGTGTGAGTTAGGTAATTGAAAGTGATGATAGAAAATGAGTAAGAGAGATGAGATTTGAAAGAAAAGTGAAGTAGAAAAGCAAGTAAAAGAGTGTGAGTTAGGTAATTGAAAGTAATAATAGAAAATGAGAAAGAGAGATGAGATTTGAAAGAAAAGTGAAGTAGAAAAGCAAGTAAAAAGAGTGTGAGTTTGGTAGTTGAAAGTAATAATAGAAAATTAGTAAGAGAGATGAGATTTCTAAGAAAAGTGAAGTAGAAAAGCAAGTAAAAGAGTGTGAGTTAGGTAATTGAAAGTAATAATAGAAAATGAGAAAGAGAGATGAGATTTGAAAGAAAAGTGAAGTAGAAAAGCAAGTAAAAGAGTGTGAGTTTGGTAGTTGAAAGTAATAATAGAAAATTAGTAAGAGAGATGGATTTCTAAGAAAAGTGAAGTAGAAAAGCAGTACTAGAGAGTGTGAGTTTGGTAGTTGAAAGTAATAATAGAAAATGAGAAAGAGAGATGAGATTTCTAAGAAAAGTGAAGTAGAAAAGCAAGTAAAAGAGTGTGAGTTAGGTAATTGAAAGTAATAATAGAAAATGAGAAAGAGAGATGAGATTTCTAAGAAAAGTGAAATAGAAAAGCAAGTAAAAGAGTGTGAGTTTGGTAGTTGAAAGTAATAATAGAAAATTAGTAAGAGAGATGAGATTTCTAAGAAAGTGAAGTAGAAAAGCAAGTAAAAGAGTGTGAGTTAGGTAATTGAAAGTAATAATAGAAAATGAGAAAGAGAGATGAGATTTCTAATAAAAGTGAAGTAGAAAAGCAAGTAAAAGAGTGTGAGTTAGGTTATTGAAAGTAACAATAGAAAATGAGAAAGAGAGATAAGATTTCTAAGAAAAGTGAAGTAGAAAGGCAATTAAAGAGTGTGAGTTAGGTAATTGAAAGTGATGATAGAAAATGAGAAAGAGAGATAAGATTTCTAAGAAAAGTGAAGTAGAAAAGCAAGTAAAAGAGTGTGAGTTAGGTAATTGAAAGTAATAATAGAAAATGAGAAAGAGAGATAAGATTTCTAAGAAAAGTGAAGTAGAAAAGCAAGTAAAAGAGTGTGAGTTAGGTAATTGAAAGTGATGATAGAAAATGAGAAAGAGAGATAGGATTTCTAAGAAAAGTGAAGTAGAAAAGCAAGTAAAAGAGTGTGAGTTAGGTAATTGAAAGTAATAATAGAAAATGAGTAAGAGAGATGAGATTTCTAAGAAAAGTGAAGTAGAAAAGCAAGTAAAAGAGTGTGAGTTAGGTAATTGAAAGTAATAATAGAAAATGAGAAAGAGAGATAAGATTTCTAAGAAAAGTGAAGTAGAAAGGCAATTAAAGAGTGTGAGTTAGGTAATTGAAAGTGATGATAGAAAATGAGTAAGATAGATAAGATTTCTAAGAAAAGTGAAGTAGAAAGGCAATTAAAGAGTGTGAGTTAGGTAATTGAAAGTGATAATAGAAAATGAGAAAGAGAGATGAGATTTCTAAGAAAAGTGAAGTAGAAAAGCAATTAAAGAGTGTGAGTTAGGTAATTGAAAGTGATGATAGAAAATAATAAAGAGAAATCAGATTTCTAAGAAAAGTGAAGTAGAAAAGCAGTACTAGAGAGTGTGAGTTTGGTAGTTGAAAGTAATAATAGAAAATGAGAAAGAGAGATGAGATTTCTAAGAAAAGTGAAGTAGAAAAGCAAGTAAAAGAGTGTGAGTTAGGTAATTGAAAGTAATAATAGAAAATGAGAAAGAGAGATGAGATTTCTAAGAAAAGTGAAGTAGAAAAGCAAGTAAAAGAGTGTGAGTTAGGTAATTGAAAGTGATGATAGAAAATGAGAAAGAGAGATGAGATTTCTAAGAAAAGTGAAGTAGAAAAGCAAGTAAAAGAGTGTGAGTTAGGTAATTGAAAGTGATGATAGAAAATGAGAAAGAGAGATGAGATTTCTAAGAAAAGTGAAGTAGAAAAGCAAGTAAAAG
>CAMPDV010006697.1:0-20228 GCA_946699065.1 Loxodes magnus
AATAAGTAAAGTAAGAAAAGAAGATAGAATTTCAGTTTTAAGGAGTATGCTTTGAGAAGTAATAAGTATTTTGAAAAGTGAATAAGTAAAGTAAGAAAAGAAGATAGAATTTCAGTTTTAAGGAGTAAACTTTGAGTTGAAGATGTAATAAGTATTTTGAAAAGTGAATAAGTAAAGTAAGAAAAGAAGATAGAATTTCAGTTTTAAGGAGTATGCTTTGAGTTGAATAAGTATTTTGAAAAGTGAAGAAGTAAAGTAAGAAAAGAAGATAGAATTTCAGTTTTAAGGAGTATGCTTTGAGAAGTAATAAGTATTTTGAAAAGTGAATAAGTAAAGTAAGAAAAGAAGATAGAATTTCAGTTTTAAGGAGTAAACTTTGAGATAAAGTCAAGTATTTGAAAAGTGAATAAGTAAAGTAAGAAAAGAAGATAGAATTTCAGTTTTAAGGAGTATGCTTTTTGAAGAAGTAATAAGTATTTTGAAAAGTGAATAAGTAAAGTAAGAAAAGAAGATAGAATTTCAGTTTTAAGGAGTATGCTTTGAGTTGAAGATGTAATAAGTATTTTGAAAAGTGAATAAGTAAAGTAAGAAAAGAAGATAGAATTTCAGTTTTAAGGAGTATGCTTTGAGTTGAATAAGTATTTTGAAAAGTGAAGAAGTAAAGTAAGAAAAGAAGATAGAATTTCAGTTTTAAGGAGTATGCTTTGAGAAGTAATAAGTATTTTGAAAAGTGAATAAATAAAGTAAGAAAAGAAGATAGAATTTCAGTTTTAAGGAGTATGCGAAAAGTGAAGTAAAGTAAGAAAAGAAGATAGAATTTCAGTTTTAAGGAGTATGCTTTGAGTTGTAATAAGTATTTTGAAAAGTGAATAAGTAAAGTAAGAAAAGAAGATAGAATTTCAGTTTTAAGGAGTATGCTTTGAGAAGTAATAAGTATTTTGAAAAGTGAATAAGTAAAGTAAGAAAGAAGATAGAATTTAAGTTTTAAGGAGTATGCTTTGAGAAGTAATAATATTTTGAAAAGTGAATAAGTAAAGTAAGAAAAGAAGATAGAATTTCAGTTTTAAGGAGTATGCTTTTTGAGAAGTAATAAGTATTTTGAAAAGTGAATAAGTAAAGTAAGAAAAGAAGATAGAATTTCAGTTTTAAGGAGTATGCTTTGAGTTGAATAAGTATTTTGAAAAGTGAATAAGTAAAGTAAGAAAAGAAGATAGAATTTCAGTTTTAAGGAGTATGCTTTGAGAAGTAATAAGTATTTTGAAAAGTGAATAAGTAAAGTAAGAAAAGAAGATAGAATTTCAGTTTTAAGAGTATGCTTTGAGAAGTAATAAGTATTTTGAAAAGTGAATAAGTAAAGTAAGAAAAGAAGATAGAATTTAAGTTTTAAGGAGTATGCTTTGAGAAGTAATAAGTATTTTGAAAAGTGAATAAGTAAAGTAAGAAAAGAAGATAGAATTTAAGTTTTAAGGAGTATGCTTTGAGAAGTAATAAGTATTTTGAAAAGTGAATAAGTAAAGTAAGAAAAGAAGATAGAATTTCAGTTTTAAGGAGTATGCTTTGAGAAGTAATAAGTATTTTGAAAAGTGAATAAGTAAAGTAAGAAAAGAAGATAGAATTTAAGTTTTAAGGAGTATGCTTTGAGAAGTAATAAGTATTTTGAAAAGTGAATAAGTAAAGTAAGAAAAGAAGATAGAATTTAAGTTTTAAGGAGTATGCTTTGAGAAGTAATAAGTATTTTGAAAAGTGAATAAGTAAAGTAAGAAAAGAAGATAGAATTTCAGTTTTAAGGAGTATGCTTTGAGAAGTAATAAGTATTTTGAAAAGTGAATAAGTAAAGTAAGAAAAGAAGATAGAATTTCAGTTTTAAGGAGTATGCTTTAGATAAATCAATATTTGAAAAGTGAATAAGTAAAGTAAGAAAAGAAGATAGAATTTCAGTTTTAAGGAGTATGCTTTTTGAAGAAGTAATAAGTATTTTGAAAAGTGAATAAGTAAAGTAAGAAAAGAAGATAGAATTTCAGTTTTAAGGAGTAAACTTTGAGTTGAAGATGTAATAAGTATTTTGAAAAGTGAATAAGTAAAGTAAGAAAAGAAGATAGAATTTCTTTGAGTTGAATAAGTATTTTTGAAGAAGAGTAAGAAAAGAAGATAGCAGTTTTAAGGAGTATGCTTTGAGAAGTAATAAGTATTTTGAAAAGTGAATAAGTAAAGTAAGAAAAGAAGATAGAATTTCATAAGGAGTTCTTTGAGTTGAATAAGTATTTTGAAAAGTTAAGGAGTAAAGAAGATAGAATTTCAGTTTTGAGAAGTAATAAGTATTTTGAAAAGTGAATAAGTAAAGTAAGAAAAGAAGATAGAAGTTTTAAGGAGTTCAGTGAATTAAAGTAAGAAAAGAAGATAGAGTAAGGAATGCTTTGAGAAGTAATAAGTATTTTTGAATAAGTAAAGTGATAGAATTTCAGTAAGGAGTATGCTTTAGATAAATCAATATTTGAAAAGTGAATAAGTAAAGTAAGAAAAGAAGATAGAATTTCATTATCTTTGAGAAGTAATAAGTATTTTGAAAAGTTTTAAGAAAAGAAGAGTCATAAGGAGCTTTGAGTTGAAGATGTAATAAGTGAAAAGTGAAGAAGTTAAGAAAAGAAGATAGAAAATGTGAGAAGTAATAAGTATTTTGAAAAGTAGTAAGTAAGAAAAGAAGATAGAATTTCAGTTTTAAGGAGTATGCTTTGAGAAGTAATAAGTATTTTGAAAAGTGAAGAAATAAAGTAAGAAAAGAAGATGAATTTCAGTTTTAAGGAGTATGCTTTGAGAAGTAATAAGTATTTTGAAAAGTGAATAAGTAAAGTAAGAAAAGAAGATAGAATTTCAGTTTTAAGGAGTAAACTTTGAGTTGAAGATGTAATAAGTATTTTGAAAAGTGAATAAGTAAAGTAAGAAAAGAAGATGAATTTCAGTTTTAAGGAGTAAACTTTGAGTTGAAGATGTAATAAGTATTTTGAAAAGTGAATAAGTAAAGTAAGAAAAGAAGATAGAATTTCAGTTTTAAGGAGTATGCTTTGAGTTGAATAAGTATTTTGAAAAGTGAAGAAGTAAAGTAAGAAAAGAAGATAGAATTTCAGTTTTAAGGAGTATGCTTTGAGAAGTAATAAGTATTTTGAAAAGTGAATAAGTAAAGTAAGAAAAGAAGATAGAATTTCAGTTTTAAGGAGTATGCTTTAGATAAATCAATATTTGAAAAGTGAATAAGTAAAGTAAGAAAAGAAGATAGAATTTCAGTTTTAAGGAGTATGCTTTGGGTTGAAGAAGTAATAAGTATTTTGAAAAGTGAATAAGTAAAGTAAGAAAAGAAGATAGAATTTCAGTTTTAAGGAGTAAACTTTGAGTTGAAGATGTAATAAGTATTTTGAAAAGTGAATAAGTAAAGTAAGAAAAGAAGATAGAATTTCAGTTTTAAGGAGTATGCTTTGAGTTGAATAAGTATTTTGAAAAGTGAAGAAGTAAAGTAAGAAAAGAAGATAGAATTTCAGTTTTAAGGAGTATGCTTTGAGAAGTAATAAGTATTTTGAAAAGTGAATAAGTAAAGTAAGAAAAGAAGATAGAATTTCAGTTTTAAGGAGTATGCTTTAGATAAATCAATATTTGAAAAGTGAATAAGTAAAGTAAGAAAAGAAGATAGAATTTCAGTTTTAAGGAGTATGCTTTTGAAGAAGTAATAAGTATTTTGAAAAGTGAATAAGTAAAGTAAGAAAAGAAGATAGAATTTCAGTTTTAAGGAGTAAACTTTGAGTTGAAGATGTAATAAGTATTTTGAAAAGTGAAGAAATAAAGTAAGAAAAGAAGATGAATTTCAGTTTTAAGGAGTATGCTTTGAGTTGAATAAGTATTTTGAAAAGTGAAGAAGTAAAGTAAGAAAAGAAGATAGAATTTCAGTTTTAAGGAGTATGCTTTGAGAAGTAATAAGTATTTTGAAAAGTGAATAAGTAAAGTAAGAAAAGAAGATAGAATTTCAGTTTTAAGGAGTATGCTTTGAGTTGAATAAGTATTTTGAAAAGTGAATAAGTAAAGTAAGAAAAGAAGATAGAATTTCAGTTTTAAGGAGTATGCTTTGAGAAGTAATAAGTATTTTGAAAAGTGAATAAGTAAAGTAAGAAAAGAAGATAGAATTTCAGTTTTAAGGAGTATGCTTAAGATAAATCAATATTTGAAAAGTGAATAAGTAAAGTAAGAAAAGAAGATAGAATTTCAGTTTTAAGGAGTATGCTTTGAGTTGAATAAGTATTTTGAAAAGTGAATAAGTAAAGTAAGAAAAGAAGATAGAATTTCAGTTTTAAGGAGTATGCTTTGAGAAGTAATAAGTATTTTGAAAAGTGAATAAGTAAAGTAAGAAAAGAAGATAGAATTTCAGTTTTAAGGAGTATGCTTTGAGTTGAATAAGTATTTTGAAAAGTGAATAAGTAAAGTAAGAAAAGAAGATAGAATTTCAGTTTTAAGGAGTATGCTTTGAGAAGTAATAAGTATTTTGAAAAGTGAATAAGTAAAGTAAGAAAAGAAGATAGAATTTCAGTTTTAAGGAGTATGCTTTGAGAAGTAATAAGTATTTTGAAAAGTGAATAAGTAAAGTAAGAAAAGAAGATAGAATTTCAGTTTTAAGGAGTATGCTTTGAGAAGTAATAAGTATTTTGAAAAGTGAATAAGTAAAGTAAGAAAAGAAGATAGAATTTCAGTTTTAAGGAGTATGCTTTGAGAAGTAATAAGTATTTTGAAAAGTGAATAAGTAAAGTAAGAAAAGAAGATAGAATTTCAGTTTTAAGGAGTATGCTTTGAGAAGTAATAAGTATTTTGAAAAGTGAATAAGTAAAGTAAGAAAAGAAGATAGAATTTCAGTTTTAAGGAGTATGCTTTGAGTTTGTAATAAGTATTTTGAAAAGTGAAGAAGTAAAGTAAGAAAAGAAGATAGAATTTAAGTTTTAAGGAGTATGCTTTGAGAAGTAATAAGTATTTTGAAAAGTGAATAAGTAAAGTAAGAAAAGAAGATAGAATTTCAGTTTTAAGGAGTATGCTTTGAGTTGAATAAGTATTTTGAAAAGTGAATAAGTAAAGTAAGAAAAGAAGATAGAATTTCAGTTTTAAGGAGTATGCTTTGAGTTGAATAAGTATTTTGAAAAGTGAATAAGTAAAGTAAGAAAAGAAGATAGAATTTCAGTTTTAAGGAGTATGCTTTGAGTTGAATAAGTATTTTGAAAAGTGAATAAGTAAAGTAAGAAAAGAAGATAGAATTTCAGTTTTAAGGAGTATGCTTTGAGTTGAATAAGTATTTTGAAAAGTGAATAAGTAAAGTAAGAAAAGAAGATAGAATTTCAGTTTTAAGGAGTATGCTTTGAGAAGTAATAAGTATTTTGAAAAGTGAAGAAATAAAGTAAGAAAAGAAGATGAATTTCAGTTTTAAGGAGTATGCTTTGAGAAGTAATAAGTATTTTAAAAAGTGAATAAGTAAAGTAAGAAAAGAAGATAGAATTTCAGTTTTAAGGAGTATGCTTTGAGAAGTAATAAGTATTTTGAAAAGTGAATAAGTAAAGTAAGAAAAGAAGATAGAATTTAAGTTTTAAGGAGTATGCTTTGAGAAGTAATAAGTATTTTGAAAAGTGAATAAGTAAAGTAAGTATGCTTTGAAAGAAGATAGAATAAGTAAAGTAAGAAAAGAAGATAGAATTTAAAGTTTTAAGGAGTATGCTTTGAGAAGTAATAAGTATTTTGAAAAGTGAATAAGTAAAGTAAGAAAAGAAGATAGAATTTCAGTTTTAAGGAGTATGCTTTGAGAAGTAATAAGTATTTTGAAAAGTGAATAAGTAAAGTAAGAAAAGAAGATAGAATTTCAGTTTTAAGGAGTATGCTTTGAGTTGAATAAGTATTTTGAAAAGTGAATAAGTAAAGTAAGAAAAGAAGATAGAATTTCAGTTTTAAGGAGTATGCTTTGAGTTGAATAAGTATTTTGAAAAGTGAAGAAGTAAAGTAAGAAAAGAAGATAGAATTTCAGTTTTAAGGAGTATGCTTTGAGAAGTAATAAGTATTTTGAAAAGTGAATAAGTAAAGTAAGAAAAGAAGATAGAATTTCAGTTTTAAGGAGTATGCTTTGAGAAGTAATAAGTATTTTGAAAAGTGAATAAGTAAAGTAAGAAAAGAAGATAGAATTTCAGTTTTAAGGAGTATGCTTTGAGATAAATCAATATTTGAAAAGTGAATAAGTAAAGTAAGAAAAGAAGATAGAATTTCAGTTTTAAGGAGTATGCTTTGAGAAGTAATAAGTATTTTGAAAAGTGAATAAGTAAAGTAAGAAAAGAAGATAGAATTTCAGTTTTAAGGAGTATGCTTTGAGAAGTAATAAGTATTTTGAAAAGTGAATAAGTAAAGTAAGAAAAGAAGATAGAATTTCAGTTTTAAGGAGTATGCTTTGAGAAGTAATAAGTATTTTGAAAAGTGAATAAGTAAAGTAAGAAAAGAAGATAGAATTTCAGTTTTAAGGAGTATGCTTTGAGTTGAATAAGTATTTTGAAAAGTGAATAAGTAAAGTAAGAAAAGAAGATAGAATTTCAGTTTTAAGGAGTATGCTTTGAGAAGTAATAAGTATTTTGAAAAGTGAATAAGTAAAGTAAGAAAAGAAGATAGAATTTCAGTTTTAAGGAGTATGCTTTAGATAAATCAATATTTGAAAAGTGAATAAGTAAAGTAAGAAAAGAAGATAGAATTTCAGTTTTAAGGAGTATGCTTTGGGTTGAAGAAGTAATAAGTATTTTGAAAAGTGAATAAGTAAAGTAAGAAAAGAAGATAGAATTTCAGTTTTAAGGAGTAAACTTTGAGTTGAAGATTTAATAAGTATTTTGAAAAGTGAATAAGTAAAGTAAGAAAAGAAGATAGAATTTCAGTTTTAAGGAGTATGCTTTGAGTTGAATAAGTATTTTGAAAAGTGAAGAAGTAAAGTAAGAAAAGAAGATAGAATTTCAGTTTTAAGGAGTATGCTTTGAGAAGTAATAAGTATTTTGAAAAGTGAATAAGTAAAGTAAGAAAAGAAGATAGAATTTCAGTTTTAAGGAGTAAACTTTGAGTTGAAGATGTAATAAGTATTTTGAAAAGTGAAGAAGTAAAGTAAGAAAAGAAGATAGAATTTCAGTTTTAAGGAGTATGCTTTGAGTTGAATAAGTATTTTGAAAAGTGAATAAGTAAAGTAAGAAAAGAAGATAGAATTTCAGTTTTAAGGAGTATGCTTTGAGAAGTAATAAGTATTTTGAAAAGTGAATAAGTAAAGTAAGAAAAGAAGATAGAATTTCAGTTTTAAGGAGTAAACTTTGAGTTGAAGATGTAATAAGTATTTTGAAAAGTAAAGAAGTAAAGTAAGAAAAGAAGATAGAATTTCAGTTTTAAGGAGTATGCTTTGAGAAGTAATAAGTATTTTGAAAAGTGAAGAAATAAAGTAAGAAAAGAAGATGAATTTCAGTTTTAAGGAGTATGCTTTGAGAAGTAATAAGTATTTTGAAAAGTGAATAAGTAAAGTAAGAAAAGAAGTAGAATTTCAGTTTTAAGGAGTATGCTTTGAGAAGTAATAAGTATTTTGAAAAGTGAATAAGTAAAGTAAGAAAAGAAGATAGAATTTCAGTTTTAAGGAGTATGCTTTAGATAAATCAATATTTGAAAAGTGAATAAGTAAAGTAAGAAAAGAAGATAGAATTTCAGTTTTAAGGAGTATGCTTTGGGTTGAAGAAGTAATAAGTATTTTGAAAAGTGAATAAGTAAAGTAAGAAAAGAAGATAGAATTTCAGTTTTAAGGAGTAAACTTTGAGTTGAAGATGTAATAAGTATTTTGAAAAGTGAATAAGTAAAGTAAGAAAAGAAGATAGAATTTCAGTTTTAAGGAGTATGCTTTGAGTTGAATAAGTATTTTGAAAAGTGAAGAAGTAAAGTAAGAAAAGAAGATAGAATTTCAGTTTTAAGGAGTATGCTTTGAGTTGAATAAGTATTTTGAAAAGTGAATAAGTAAAGTAAGAAAAGAAGATAGAATTTCAGTTTTAAGGAGTATGCTTTGAGAAGTAATAAGTATTTTGAAAAGTGAATAAGTAAAGTAAGAAAAGAAGATAGAATTTCAGTTTTAAGGAGTATGCTTTGAGTTGAATAAGTATTTTGAAAAGTGAATAAGTAAAGTAAGAAAAGAAGATAGAATTTCAGTTTTAAGGAGTATGCTTTAGATAAATCAATATTTGAAAAGTGAATAAGTAAAGTAAGAAAAGAAGATAGAATTTCAGTTTTAAGGAGTATGCTTTGAGAAGTAATAAGTATTTTGAAAAGTGAAGAAGTAAAGTAAGAAAAGAAGATAGAATTTCAGTTTTAAGGAGTATGCTTTGAGAAGTAATAAGTATTTTGAAAAGTGAATAAGTAAAGTAAGAAAAGAAGATAGAATTTCAGTTTTAAGGAGTATGCTTTGAGAAGTAATAAGTATTTTGAAAAGTGAATAAGTAAAGTAAGAAAAGAAGATAGAATTTCAGTTTTAAGGAGTATGCTTTGAGAAGTAATAAGTATTTTGAAAAGTGAATAAGTAAAGTAAGAAAAGAAGATAGAATTTCAGTTTTAAGGAGTATGCTTTGAGAAGTAATAAGTATTTTGAAAAGTGAATAAGTAAAGTAAGAAAAGAAGATAGAATTTAAGTTTTAAGGAGTATGCTTTGAGAAGTAATAAGTATTTTGAAAAGTGAATAAGTAAAGTAAGAAAAGAAGATAGAATTTCAGTTTTAAGGAGTATGCTTTGAGTTGAATAAGTATTTTGAAAAGTGAAGAAGTAAAGTAAGAAAAGAAGATAGAATTTCAGTTTTAAGGAGTATGCTTTGAGTTGAATAAGTATTTTGAAAAGTGAAGAAGTAAAGTAAGAAAAGAAGATAGAATTTCAGTTTTAAGGAGTATGCTTTGAGTTGAATAAGTATTTTGAAAAGTGAATAAGTAAAGTAAGAAAAGAAGATAGAATTTCAGTTTTAAGGAGTATGCTTTGAGAAGTAATAAGTATTTTGAAAAGTGAATAAGTAAAGTAAGAAAAGAAGATAGAATTTCAGTTTTAAGGAGTATGCTTAAGATAAATCAATATTTGAAAAGTGAATAAGTAAAGTAAGAAAAGAAGATAGAATTTCAGTTTTAAGGAGTATGCTTTAGATAAATCAATATTTGAAAAGTGAATAAGTAAAGTAAGAAAAGAAGATAGAATTTCAGTTTTAAGGAGTATGCTTTGAGAAGTAATAAGTATTTTGAAAAGTGAATAAGTAAAGTAAGAAAAGAAGATAGAATTTAAGTTTTAAGGAGTATGCTTTGAGAAGTAATAAGTATTTTGAAAAGTGAATAAGTAAAGTAAGAAAAGAAGATAGAATTTCAGTTTTAAGGAGTATGCTTTGAGAAGTAATAAGTATTTTGAAAAGTGAATAAGTAAAGTAAGAAAAGAAGATAGAATTTCAGTTTTAAGGAGTATGCTTTGAGTTGAATAAGTATTTTGAAAAGTGAATAAGTAAAGTAAGAAAAGAAGATAGAATTTCAGTTTTAAGGAGTATGCTTTGAGAAGTAATAAGTATTTTGAAAAGTGAATAAGTAAAGTAAGAAAAGAAGATAGAATTTCAGTTTTAAGGAGTATGCTTTAGATAAATCAATATTTGAAAAGTGAATAAGTAAAGTAAGAAAAGAAGATAGAATTTCAGTTTTAAGGAGTATGCTTTGGGTTGAAGAAGTAATAAGTATTTTGAAAAGTGAATAAGTAAAGTAAGAAAAGAAGATAGAATTTCAGTTTTAAGGAGTAAACTTTGAGTTGAAGATGTAATAAGTATTTTGAAAAGTGAAGAAGTAAAGTAAGAAAAGAAGATAGAATTTCAGTTTTAAGGAGTATGCTTTGAGTTGAATAAGTATTTTGAAAAGTGAATAAGTAAAGTAAGAAAAGAAGATAGAATTTCAGTTTTAAGGAGTATGCTTTGAGAAGTAATAAGTATTTTGAAAAGTGAATAAGTAAAGTAAGAAAAGAAGATAGAATTTCAGTTTTAAGGAGTAAACTTTGAGTTGAAGATGTAATAAGTATTTTGAAAAGTAAAGAAGTAAAGTAAGAAAAGAAGATAGAATTTCAGTTTTAAGGAGTATGCTTTGAGTTGAATAAGTATTTTGAAAAGTGAATAAGTAAAGTAAGAAAAGAAGATAGAATTTCAGTTTTAAGGAGTATGCTTTGAGAAGTAATAAGTATTTTGAAAAGTGAAGAAATAAAGTAAGAAAAGAAGATGAATTTCAGTTTTAAGGAGTATGCTTTGAGAAGTAATAAGTATTTTGAAAAGTGAATAAGTAAAGTAAGAAAAGAAGTAGAATTTCAGTTTTAAGGAGTATGCTTTGAGAAGTAATAAGTATTTTGAAAAGTGAATAAGTAAAGTAAGAAAAGAAGATAGAATTTCAGTTTTAAGGAGTATGCTTTGAGAAGTAATAAGTATTTTGAAAAGTGAATAAGTAAAGTAAGAAAAGAAGATAGAATTTCAGTTTTAAGGAGTATGCTTTGAGTTGAATAAGTATTTTGAAAAGTGAATAAGTAAAGTAAGAAAAGAAGATAGAATTTCAGTTTTAAGGAGTAAACTTTGAGTTGAAGATGTAATAAGTATTTTGAAAAGTGAATAAGTAAAGTAAGAAAAGAAGATAGAATTTCAGTTTTAAGGAGTATGCTTTGAGAAGTAATAAGTATTTTGAAAAGTGAATAAGTAAAGTAAGAAAAGAAGATAGAATTTCAGTTTTAAGGAGTATGCTTTGAGTTGAATAAGTATTTTGAAAAGTGAAGAAGTAAAGTAAGAAAAGAAGATAGAATTTCAGTTTTAAGGAGTATGCTTTGAGAAGTAATAAGTATTTTGAAAAGTGAATAAGTAAAGTAAGAAAAGAAGATAGAATTTCAGTTTTAAGGAGTATGCTTTGAGTTGAATAAGTATTTTGAAAAGTGAATAAGTAAAGTAAGAAAAGAAGATAGAATTTCAGTTTTAAGGAGTATGCTTTGAGTTGTAATAAGTATTTTGAAAAGTGAATAAGTAAAGTAAGAAAAGAAGATAGAATTTCAGTTTTAAGGAGTAAACTTTGAGAAGTAATAAGTATTTTGAAAAGTGAATAAGTAAAGTAAGAAAAGAAGATAGAATTTCAGTTTTAAGGAGTATGCTTTGAGAAGTAATAAGTATTTTGAAAAGTGAATAAGTAAAGTAAGAAAAGAAGATAGAATTTCAGTTTTAAGGAGTATGCTTTGAGTTGAATAAGTATTTTGAAAAGTGAATAAGTAAAGTAAGAAAAGAAGATAGAATTTCAGTTTTAAGGAGTATGCTTTGAGAAGTAATAAGTATTTTGAAAAGTGAATAAGTAAAGTAAGAAAAGAAGATAGAATTTCAGTTTTAAGGAGTATGCTTTGAGTTGAAGATGTAATAAGTATTTTGAAAAGTGAATAAGTAAAGTAAGAAAAGAAGATAGAATTTCAGTTTTAAGGAGTATGCTTTGAGAAGAATAAGTATTTTGAAAAGTGAATAAGTAAAGTAAGAAAAGAAGATAGAATTTCAGTTTTAAGGAGTATGCTTTGAGAAGTAATAAGTATTTTGAAAAGTGAATAAGTAAAGTAAGAAAAGAAGATAGAATTTCAGTTTTAAGGAGTATGCTTTGAGTTGAATAAGTATTTTGAAAAGTGAATAAGTAAAGTAAGAAAAGAAGATAGAATTTCAGTTTTAAGGAGTATGCTTTGGGTTGAAGAAGTAATAAGTATTTTGAAAAGTGAATAAGTAAAGTAAGAAAAGAAGATAGAATTTCAGTTTTAAGGAGTAAACTTTGAGTTGAAGATTTAATAAGTATTTTGAAAAGTGAATAAGTAAAGTAAGAAAAGAAGATAGAATTTCAGTTTTAAGGAGTATGCTTTGAGTTGAATAAGTATTTTGAAAAGTGAAGAAGTAAAGTAAGAAAAGAAGATAGAATTTCAGTTTTAAGGAGTATGCTTTGAGAAGTAATAAGTATTTTGAAAAGTGAATAAGTAAAGTAAGAAAAGAAGATAGAATTTCAGTTTTAAGGAGTAAACTTTGAGTTGAAGATGTAATAAGTATTTTGAAAAGTGAAGAAGTAAAGTAAGAAAAGAAGATAGAATTTCAGTTTTAAGGAGTATGCTTTGAGTTGAATAAGTATTTTGAAAAGTGAATAAGTAAAGTAAGAAAAGAAGATAGAATTTCAGTTTTAAGGAGTATGCTTTGAGAAGTAATAAGTATTTTGAAAAGTGAATAAGTAAAGTAAGAAAAGAAGATAGAATTTCAGTTTTAAGGAGTAAACTTTGAGTTGAAGATGTAATAAGTATTTTGAAAAGTAAAGAAGTAAAGTAAGAAAAGAAGATAGAATTTCAGTTTTAAGGAGTATGCTTTGAGAAGTAATAAGTATTTTGAAAAGTGAAGAAATAAAGTAAGAAAAGAAGATGAATTTCAGTTTTAAGGAGTATGCTTTGAGAAGTAATAAGTATTTTGAAAAGTGAATAAGTAAAGTAAGAAAAGAAGTAGAATTTCAGTTTTAAGGAGTATGCTTTGAGAAGTAATAAGTATTTTGAAAAGTGAATAAGTAAAGTAAGAAAAGAAGATAGAATTTCAGTTTTAAGGAGTATGCTTTAGATAAATCAATATTTGAAAAGTGAATAAGTAAAGTAAGAAAAGAAGATAGAATTTCAGTTTTAAGGAGTATGCTTTGGGTTGAAGAAGTAATAAGTATTTTGAAAAGTGAATAAGTAAAGTAAGAAAAGAAGATAGAATTTAAGTTTTAAGGAGTATGCTTTGAGTTGAAGATGTAATAAGTATTTTGAAAAGTGAATAAGTAAAGTAAGAAAAGAAGATAGAATTTCAGTTTTAAGGAGTATGCTTTGAGTTGAATAAGTATTTTGAAAAGTGAAGAAGTAAAGTAAGAAAAGAAGATAGAATTTCAGTTTTAAGGAGTATGCTTTGAGTTGAATAAGTATTTTGAAAAGTGAATAAGTAAAGTAAGAAAAGAAGATAGAATTTCAGTTTTAAGGAGTATGCTTTGAGAAGTAATAAGTATTTTGAAAAGTGAATAAGTAAAGTAAGAAAAGAAGATAGAATTTCAGTTTTAAGGAGTATGCTTTGAGTTGAATAAGTATTTTGAAAAGTGAATAAGTAAAGTAAGAAAAGAAGATAGAATTTCAGTTTTAAGGAGTATGCTTTAGATAAATCAATATTTGAAAAGTGAATAAGTAAAGTAAGAAAAGAAGATAGAATTTCAGTTTTAAGGAGTATGCTTTGAGAAGTAATAAGTATTTTGAAAAGTGAAGAAGTAAAGTAAGAAAAGAAGATAGAATTTCAGTTTTAAGGAGTATGCTTTGAGAAGTAATAAGTATTTTGAAAAGTGAATAAGTAAAGTAAGAAAAGAAGATAGAATTTCAGTTTTAAGGAGTATGCTTTGAGAAGTAATAAGTATTTTGAAAAGTGAATAAGTAAAGTAAGAAAAGAAGATAGAATTTCAGTTTTAAGGAGTATGCTTTGAGAAGTAATAAGTATTTTGAAAAGTGAATAAGTAAAGTAAGAAAAGAAGATAGAATTTCAGTTTTAAGGAGTATGCTTTGAGAAGTAATAAGTATTTTGAAAAGTGAATAAGTAAAGTAAGAAAAGAAGATAGAATTTCAGTTTTAAGGAGTATGCTTTAGATAAATCAATATTTGAAAAGTGAATAAGTAAAGTAAGAAAAGAAGATAGAATTTCAGTTTTAAGGAGTATGCTTTGAGAAGTAATAAGTATTTTGAAAAGTGAATAAGTAAAGTAAGAAAAGAAGATAGAATTTAAGTTTTAAGGAGTATGCTTTGAGAAGTAATAAGTATTTTGAAAAGTGAATAAGTAAAGTAAGAAAAGAAGATAGAATTTCAGTTTTAAGGAGTATGCTTTGAGAAGTAATAAGTATTTTGAAAAGTGAATAAGTAAAGTAAGAAAAGAAGATAGAATTTCAGTTTTAAGGAGTATGCTTTGAGTTGAATAAGTATTTTGAAAAGTGAATAAGTAAAGTAAGAAAAGAAGATAGAATTTCAGTTTTAAGGAGTATGCTTTGAGTTGAATAAGTATTTTGAAAAGTGAATAAGTAAAGTAAGAAAAGAAGATAGAATTTCAGTTTTAAGGAGTAAACTTTGAGAAGTAATAAGTATTTTGAAAAGTGAATAAGTAAAGTAAGAAAAGAAGATAGAATTTCAGTTTTAAGGAGTATGCTTTGAGTTGAATAATATTTTGAAAAGTGAATAAGTAAAGTAAGAAAAGAAGATAGAATTTCAGTTTTAAGGAGTATGCTTTAGATAAATCAATATTTGAAAAGTGAATAAGTAAAGTAAGAAAAGAAGATAGAATTTCAGTTTTAAGGAGTATGCTTTGAGAAGTAATAAGTATTTTGAAAAGTGAATAAGTAAAGTAAGAAAAGAAGATAGAATTTCAGTTTTAAGGAGTATGCTTTGAGAAGTAATAAGTATTTTGAAAAGTGAATAAGTAAAGTAAGAAAAGAAGATAGAATTTCAGTTTTAAGGAGTATGCTTTGAGTTGAATAAGTATTTTGAAAAGTGAATAAGTAAAGTAAGAAAAGAAGATAGAATTTCAGTTTTAAGGAGTATGCTTTGAGAAGTAATAAGTATTTTGAAAAGTTTAAAGTAAGAAAAGAAGATAGAATTTCATAAGGAGCTTTGAGAAGTAATAAGTATTTTGAAAAGTGAATAAGTAAAGTAAGAAAAGAAGATAGAATTTCAGTTTTAAGGAGTATGCTTTGAGAAGTAATAATATTTGAAAAGTGAATAAGTAAAGTAAGAAAAGAAGATAGAATTTCAGTTTTAAGGAGTATGCTTTGAGAAGTAATAAGTATTTTGAAAAGTGAATAAGTAAAGTAAGAAAAGAAGATAGAATTTCAGTTTTAAGGAGTATGCTTTGAGAAGTAATAAGTATTTTGAAAAGTGAATAAGTAAAGTAAGAAAAGAAGATAGAATTTCAGTTTTAAGGAGTATGCTTTGAGAAGTAATAAGTATTTTGAAAAGTGAATAAGTAAAGTAAGAAAAGAAGATAGAATTTCAGTTTTAAGGAGTATGCTTTGAGAAGTAATAAGTATTTTGAAAAGTGAATAAGTAAAGTAAGAAAAGAAGATAGAATTTCAGTTTTAAGGAGTATGCTTTGAGAAGTAATAAGTATTTTGAAAAGTGAATAAGTAAAGTAAGAAAAGAAGATAGAATTTCAGTTTTAAGGAGTATGCTTTGAGAAGTAATAAGTATTTTGAAAAGTGAATAAGTAAAGTAAGAAAAGAAGATAGAATTTCAGTTTTAAGGAGTATGCTTTGAGAAGTAATAAGTATTTTGAAAAGTGAATAAGTAAAGTAAGAAAAGAAGATAGAATTTCAGTTTTAAGGAGTATGCTTTGAGAAGTAATAAGTATTTTGAAAAGTGAATAAGTAAAGTAAGAAAAGAAGATAGAATTTCAGTTTTAAGGAGTATGCTTTGAGAAGTAATAAGTATTTTGAAAAGTGAATAAGTAAAGTAAGAAAAGAAGATAGAATTTCAGTTTTAAGGAGTATGCTTTGAGAAGTAATAAGTATTTTGAAAAGTGAATAAGTAAAGTAAGAAAAGAAGATAGAATTTCAGTTTTAAGGAGTATGCTTTGAGAAGTAATAAGTATTTTGAAAAGTGAATAAGTAAAGTAAGAAAAGAAGATAGAATTTCAGTTTTAAGGAGTATGCTTTGAGAAGTAATAAGTATTTTGAAAAGTGAATAAGTAAAGTAAGAAAAGAAGATAGAATTTCAGTTTTAAGGAGTATGCTTTGAGAAGTAATAAGTATTTTGAAAAGTGAATAAGTAAAGTAAGAAAAGAAGATAGAATTTCAGTTTTAAGGAGTATGCTTTGAGTTGAATAAGTATTTTGAAAAGTGAATAAGTAAAGTAAGAAAAGAAGATAGAATTTCAGTTTTAAGGAGTAAACTTTGAGAAGTAATAAGTATTTTGAAAAGTGAATAAGTAAAGTAAGAAAAGAAGATAGAATTTCAGTTTTAAGGAGTATGCTTTGAGATAAATAAGTATTTTGAAAAGTGAATAAGTAAAGTAAGAAAAGAAGATAGAATTTCAGTTTTAAGGAGTATGCTTTGGGTTGAAGAAGTAATAAGTATTTTGAAAAGTGAATAAGTAAAGTAAGAAAAGAAGATAGAATTTCAGTTTTAAGGAGTATGCTTTGAGAAGTAATAAGTATTTTGAAAAGTGAATAAGTAAAGTAAGAAAAGAAGATAGAATTTCAGTTTTAAGGAGTATGCTTTGAGTTGAATAAGTATTTTGAAAAGTGAATAAGTAAAGTAAGAAAAGAAGATAGAATTTCAGTTTTAAGGAGTATGCTTTGGGTTGAAGAAGTAATAAGTATTTTGAAAAGTGAATAAGTAAAGTAAGAAAAGAAGATAGAATTTCAGTTTTAAGGAGTAAACTTTGAGTTGAAGATGTAATAAGTATTTTGAAAAGTGAAGAAGTAAAGTAAGAAAAGAAGATAGAATTTCAGTTTTAAGGAGTATGCTTTGAGTTGAATAAGTATTTTGAAAAGTGAATAAGTAAAGTAAGAAAAGAAGATAGAATTTCAGTTTTAAGGAGTATGCTTTGAGAAGTAATAAGTATTTTGAAAAGTGAATAAGTAAAGTAAGAAAAGAAGATAGAATTTCAGTTTTAAGGAGTAAACTTTGAGTTGAAGATGTAATAAGTATTTTGAAAAGTAAAGAAGTAAAGTAAGAAAAGAAGATAGAATTTCAGTTTTAAGGAGTATGCTTTGAGAAGTAATAAGTATTTTGAAAAGTGAAGAAATAAAGTAAGAAAAGAAGATGAATTTCAGTTTTAAGGAGTATGCTTTGAGAAGTAATAAGTATTTTGAAAAGTGAATAAGTAAAGTAAGAAAAGAAGTAGAATTTCAGTTTTAAGGAGTATGCTTTGATAGAAGTAATAAGTATTTTGAAAAGTGAATAAGTAAAGTAAGAAAAGAAGATAGAATTTCAGTTTTAAGGAGTATGCTTTGAGAAGTAATAAGTATTTTGAAAAGTGAATAAGTAAAGTAAGAAAAGAAGATAGAATTTAAGTTTTAAGGAGTATGCTTTGAGAAGAGTAATAAGTATTTTGAAAAGTGAATAAGTAAAGTAAGAAAAGAAGATAGAATTTCAGTTTTAAGGAGTATGCTTTGAGTTGAATAAGTATTTTGAAAAGTGAAGAAGTAAAGTAAGAAAAGAAGATAGAATTTCAGTTTTAAGGAGTATGCTTTGAGTTGAATAAGTATTTTGAAAAGTGAATAAGTAAAGTAAGAAAAGAAGATAGAATTTCAGTTTTAAGGAGTATGCTTTGAGAAGTAATAAGTATTTTGAAAAGTGAATAAGTAAAGTAAGAAAAGAAGATAGAATTTCAGTTTTAAGGAGTATGCTTTGAGTTGAATAAGTATTTTGAAAAGTGAATAAGTAAAGTAAGAAAAGAAGATAGAATTTCAGTTTTAAGGAGTATGCTTTAGATAAATCAATATTTGAAAAGTGAATAAGTAAAGTAAGAAAAGAAGATAGAATTTCAGTTTTAAGGAGTATGCTTTGAGAAGTAATAAGTATTTTGAAAAGTGAAGAAGTAAAGTAAGAAAAGAAGATAGAATTTCAGTTTTAAGGAGTATGCTTTGAGAAGTAATAAGTATTTTGAAAAGTGAATAAGTAAAGTAAGAAAAGAAGATAGAATTTCAGTTTTAAGGAGTATGCTTTGAGAAGTAATAAGTATTTTGAAAAGTGAATAAGTAAAGTAAGAAAAGAAGATAGAATTTCAGTTTTAAGGAGTATGCTTTGAGAAGTAATAAGTATTTTGAAAAGTGAATAAGTAAAGTAAGAAAAGAAGATAGAATTTCAGTTTTAAGGAGTATGCTTTGAGTTGAATAAGTATTTTGAAAAGTGAATAAGTAAAGTAAGAAAAGAAGATAGAATTTCAGTTTTAAGGAGTATGCTTAAAGTAAGAAAAGAAGATAGTAATTTAAGGAGTATTTTGAGAAGTAATAAGTATTTTGAAAAGTGAATAAGTAAAGTAAGAAAAGAAGATAGAATTTCAGTTTTAAGGAGTATGCAGTTTTAAGGAGTATGCTTTGAGTTGAATAAGTATTTTGAAAAGTGAATAAGTTGAAAAGAAGTAATAAGTATTTTGAAAAGTGAATAAGTAAAGTAAGAAAAGAAGATAGAATTTCAGTTTTAAGGAGTATGCTTTGAGTAAGTAATAAGTATTTTGAAAAGTGAATAAGTAAAGTAAGAAAAGAAGATAGAATTTCAGTTTTAAGGAGTATGCTTTGAGAAGTAATAAGTATTTTGAAAAGTGAATAAGTAAAGTAAGAAAAGAAGATAGAATTTCAGTTTTAAGGAGTATGCAGTTTTAAGGAGTATGCTTTGAGTTGAATAAGTATTTTGAAAAGTGAATTTGAGTTGTATGCTTTGGGTTGAAGAAAAGTAATAAGTAAAGTAAGAAAAGAAGATAGAATAAGTATTTTGAAAAGTGAATAAGTAAAGTAAGAAAAGAAGATAGAATTTCAGTTTTAAGGAGTATGCTTTGAGTTGAAGATGCTTTGTAATAAGTATTTTGAAAAGTGAATAAGTAAAGTAAGAAAAGAAGATAGAATTTCAGTTTTAAGGAGTATGCTTTGAGAAGTAATAAGTATTTTGAAAAGTGAAGAAGTAAAGTAAGAAAAGAAGATAGAATTTCAGTTTTAAGGAGTATGCTTTGAGAAGTAATAAGTATTTTGAAAAGTGAATAAGTAAAGTAAGAAAAGAAGATAGAATTTCAGTTTTAAGGAGTATGCTTTGAGAAGTAATAAGTATTTTGAAAAGTGAATAAGTAAAGTAAGAAAAGAAGATAGAATTTCAGTTTTAAGGAGTAAACTTTGAGTTGAAGATGTAATAAGTATTTTGAAAAGTAAAGAAGTAAAGTAAGAAAAGAAGATAGAATTTCAGTTTTAAGGAGTATGCTTTGAGAAGTAATAAGTATTTTGAAAAGTGAAGAAATAAAGTAAGAAAAGAAGATGAATTTCAGTTTTAAGGAGTATGCTTTGAGAAGTAATAAGTATTTTGAAAAGTGAATAAGTAAAGTAAGAAAAGAAGTAGAATTTCAGTTTTAAGGAGTATGCTTTGAGAAGTAATAAGTATTTTGAAAAGTGAATAAGTAAAGTAAGAAAAGAAGATAGAATTTCAGTTTTAAGGAGTATGCTTTGAGAAGTAATAAGTATTTTGAAAAGTGAATAAGTAAAGTAAGAAAAGAAGATAGAATTTAAGTTTTAAGGAGTATGCTTTGAGAAGTAATAAGTATTTTGAAAAGTGAATAAGTAAAGTAAGAAAAGAAGATAGAATTTCAGTTTTAAGGAGTATGCTTTGAGTTGAATAAGTATTTTGAAAAGTGAAGAAGTAAAGTAAGAAAAGAAGATAGAATTTCAGTTTTAAGGAGTATGCTTTGAGTTGAATAAGTATTTTGAAAAGTGAATAAGTAAAGTAAGAAAAGAAGATAGAATTTCAGTTTTAAGGAGTATGCTTTGAGATAAATCAAGTATTTGAAAAGTGAATAAGTAAAGTAAGAAAAGAAGATAGAATTTCAGTTTTAAGGAGTATGCTTTGAGAAGTAATAAGTATTTTGAAAAGTGAATAAG
Organism: Loxodes magnus; assembly: GCA_946699065.1. NCBI lineage: Eukaryota > Ciliophora > Karyorelictea > Loxodida > Loxodidae > Loxodes > Loxodes magnus. Next base: position 19,685 of record CAMPDV010006697.1, read on the forward strand.
TAAAGTAAGAAAAGAAGATAGAATTTAAGTTTTAAGGAGTATGCTTTGAAAAGTGAATAAGTAAAGTAAGAAAAGAAGATAGAATTTCAGTTTTAAGGAGTATGCTTTGAGAAGTAATAAGTATTTTGAAAAGTGAATAAGTAAAGTAAGAAAAGAAGATAGAATTTCAGTTTTAAGGAGTATGCTTTGAGAAGTAATAAGTATTTTGAAAAGTGAATAAGTAAAGTAAGAAAAGAAGATAGAATTTCAGTTTTAAGGAGTATGCTTTGAGTTGAATAAGTATTTTGAAAAGTGAATAAGTAAAGTAAGAAAAGAAGATAGAATTTCAGTTTTAAGGAGTATGCTTTGAGTTGAATAAGTATTTTGAAAAGTGAATAAGTAAAGTAAGAAAAGAAGATAGAATTTCAGTTTTAAGGAGTATGCTTTGAGTTGAATAAGTATTTTGAAAAGTGAATAAGTAAAGTAAGAAAAGAAGATAGAATTTCAGTTTTAAGGAGTAAACTTTGAGAAGTAATAAGTATTTTGAAAAGTGAATAAGTAAAGT